>JAWNNR010001055.1:600000-779765 GCA_035044725.1 Scaptomyza caliginosa | reverse complement strand
AGACTCGTGCGAGTGCTCGACTATCAATTAGGCACATCTTTCAATCAAGAAATACCAACAACAGCAACAACAACTCTCTGACAGATTTTTTTTTTGTTGTTTTGTCTGCCCCTCATCGGAAAGAATTAGCGCTAGATAATTATAACAGACCTGACATACTCTTGAGTCGCATCAAAATCAGTTTTGTTATAAGATAAATATCTATATCAACGTACGCCAACGCTTCTTCGTTTTCCTTCTTTCTATATTTTTTTCATTCTGTGTCTGCTTCACACATCTCTTCAAGTGGCAACAAATTGTGGCTTTTGTTTCGTTCGTCGTTTTATTTTTTTTTTGTTTTTTTGAGTCTCCTGTCAAGTGCATAATAATCATAATTTATAAATATATATTTTTAGACTCGGTTCACTTCAGTTATGTGTTGTTTTTTTTTTGGACAGGTGTTTTGTGCGTGGAGCTTCACTTCAACTACTTCGTTGTGGCCCATAAAACTTGACTTCCCTTGTTTTGAATTCCCTTACCTTACTAAGCGACCCTTTCATGCTTACTTGCCGCATGTCTAATGACGTCTTAAAATTTATGTTAATCTACAGCTTGTTGCATGTCATGCCACAAATGTCGCTTAATTATGAGGATCAAGAGGCGAGCGCCTCCTCTTCTTGCTCCTACGAGTACTAATCATAATCAGTTTTTTTTTATTATTTATAGCACTCTTGATAGTTTCTTTTGTGGGTTGCCATTTCGCATGTGGCATGTGGAAAATGTTAATTACAATTTAATTTATGAGACTGCAGATAAGTGTTAGGGGTTGGTTTTGATTGGCATAAGGCTGGGACGTTTTTAGTTGGTATACGAAGAAAGGGAGCACAGCTTGTGTAAGGTGTTGATTCAATGTTTCAAGCTGCAACAAAACGACTTTCTCTATCTTTAGCTCTCAACTTTAAGTTTGAGCCACTTGCAAATTCTTGTCACTGCCTTTCAACATTCCTTTCCCACGTGTGCACCACATTATAGTATTATGATGCTAAAGCGTGTGCCATGACTTTCGATTCATTAACAAATTATGCAATAAATGCAATCAAACAGCAACGGCAGCTCAACCCAGGCAGCTCAATAAAACTTGTTGTTGTGTTACCCAACTCAAAACCGTCTCATCTCTCATACCATTTTAATTCCAATCCTTTTGGCTTTAGAGTTCCCTACCACAACTCCTTCTACTTCTGTGCTGTGCCAAACAGCTGCGACTCGCACTTAATTAAGAACTTCATTTAGCACCTTTGTGTGGCTTGAGCTTTGTTTGGAGCAGACGGCAGCCGGTTTTTTTTTTTTTTTTGGTGCTCCCTATGCTCTCTCTCTCACTCTTCTCTCTCTCTCCCTCTCGTTTCGTCACTGTTGTAGTGTGGAATTTTATCGCGTTTTGCATATCGTTTGGTTGCCTGGGCCTCTGAATCAATATTTTGCTTTCTCACGCTATTCTGGAGCAGGAGTCGGGCTCCTTTGGAATGCGAATGTGATGGCACAGTTGGCAACAATTTTGCCTGATTGCAACTGCAACTGCAACACCAACAGCTTCAGCATCTGCATCAGTAGATGCCCCATTCCTGTTGCCATGCTGCCCATCGTTCCATCGTTCTCTAGTCACAGTTGAAGTTGGAGTTTGCAGTCACATTTCCATTCCCAGTTCAAGCTAAATGGTATCATATGTCGACGATGGAGTCGTTTGTTTGTAACTAAAGTGCATTGGGCAAAAAGGTAAATGCTATTTTAAATACCCTACAGAATCATATTTAAATCATTAAGGTTAGTTTCGCCTTTCATAGCACACATAAATGAAAGAGTATTTATACTTCACGTATGGGCTCTTGCTTGAAATTCCTTTTTAGCTTTTCTTAGCTTAGCTTCCTTTTCAAGCAGCTGCCTCTTTGGTTGGTTGCCCGACTGCCAGCCTGCCAGCCTGCCAGCCTGCCTGCATTTGATGATAAATAGGCGCAAAGGTAAAAAGCCAAAACGTGAATGCGAATTTCGTATGGCTTTAGACCATGTCTACATACAATTCCCGAAAGGGGGCAGAGTGGCAAGACAGTGGTTAGGGGCAACTGGTGGTACTTATTGCTGTTTAGGCAAGGTGGCAGGTGAGCTAGCAGCAGCAGCAGCAGCAGCGGAACTGTGCAGCTCTCTCTCTCTCTCTCAAGTGCAATCCCAAGGAGGCAACAGCATATATATATATATATATTCAAGAGCTTGCAAGAGCCAGCTTCTTGCTTCATGTTCTTGTTTTATGCGCTGGCATGTTTGTTTGTCAACCTACACCAACACAACATTCAACAGCAGCTGTTGCCGGCAAACATTTGCCCAGAGGGGCTACCAGACAGTTGGGAGGTGAGGTGGGCACACACGGCTTTGCTGGCATTGCTGCAGTCACTCAGTCAAAGAGTCCAAATGAGAGAAAGAGAGGCGCAGGCGCAAGCGTTGCCTGCCAGCCAGCCAGCCTGGCACATGGCAATATTTCATTACCCACGGCTTACTCACAACCACTGACACTGAGGCACTGAGACACTAAGGCCTGAACCTGGCATTGCTTAAGGCTTGGAGTACGCTGTGTTGTCGCCGTTGTTTCGGCTTCTTGTGCTGAACCCATTGAAAACGAGTAGGGGAAAGAGTATGTGACATTGGGCAAAAGAATGTAACAAGCCAAAGGTAACAATTTCGAACTCCAACATAAAGCATTCGTACTTATATTCATTGTCAGAAACAAAGTTAAGTCGCATAAGCTTAAATCTATTCTAAGATCTACTTTTAAACCGTATTTTACTTATGTTCAGGGTATCGTCTAGTCGAAATGTTTCTAATTGAGCGTTCTTACCACTTTTTGTGCGCTTTAATGCTGGCATTTGAGGCATGCATTGAGCACCCGTTTGCAGCAACAACTCTCTGACCGTATGGGCCACGTTATCTACTACGGTCGCCTTGGCTATAAAGTTAAAAAAGATTCTGTTTTTTTCTTTTTTTGTTGTGCTGTACAAACGCTTACGCACGACTCAACATAGTATGTGCTACTTGGTGGGCAGAGTTGCAGTTGCAATGCAACACACAAGAGACAGACAAAACAGTGTAGGATAAAACTGATACCGAGTTACATGTCTTGTAAATGCCCACATAAGATAAGTTAAACAAGCAGCTAAAGCTGATCCACTGATAGTAATGCCAATACGTTTTGTATGCACATAAAACTATATATTGATTTAGTGATTGGGAGTCCCCTTAAACATTATTAAAGTAATTAAAGTTAGCTCTTAAACAGAGTTTATTTTCATTGCAAAGTGCATTAATAATTCGACCTTAAGCACCTTTGCACCTTTCATACCTGACATTGTCTATCTACGGGCCATGTATGAGTATTTGTGTATTCAACGAGACAGGTGGTCGCTATGTTGCCACAGCCCTTGCCTCTTGCCTCACACGCCTCTCCTTTCTGCCACTCGCAAATAATTTCCATAGCATCGCAGCGACAATAAAAAGAAAAAAAATGTAAAACACGGCAAGTTTTTTCTTAGCGTTTTGTTTTTGTTTGTTGCCTTACGCGCATCTGCAAATTAAAAACGCATTTTATTTTATACAAGCACCCTTTTGGCTTTGACAATGGCACACCACACACACATACACACACACACAGTGCATCGCAATGCCGAGTATAAAACACTGTGCAACAAAGTTGTAGAGTCTACAACACATGTAGATATTCATGTTCGCATAATGCATTATGTTCTGGTCTTGTTGTTTTTGTCGTTGTTTCTATGCGTAATTATTGTGAAATTTGTTACAAAGTTTTCTTGTCGTTTGCTGCCTTGCAACGTGTGTGTGTGTGTGTAGCTACACTTTAGACTTAATTGTTAGCTGTAACAGCAACAACAACAGCAACAAGAAGAACCATAATACAACACACTCGTGAGAAGAACAGAGAGAAAAAGAGGAGCACTGTTGAAATCAAAGCTTAAATGCCGACAGTACGAGGATGATAATAATGATGCTGATGATGATGATGAGCAGAGGCTGATGCTGAGAATGATGATGACAGGTAGCCGAGTGTTTAATTTATGTCTTTTTAAGCACTTGCCTCGCTGTGCATAGATAAAAAAAGAGTAATACCTTACGAATATTTTATAGACTATCTGATTTTTTTTTTCTGTTGCTTGCTGCACAAATATGCAACATTATGTGTCTGACAGAACAGTCATATCTGTTGTTGTATGCTACTTGTGTATCTTTGCATCTCTCATTTGCTTAGGCGCCTGCTAAGCCCAGCTATCTGAAGTGTATGCTTTCAATTGTTTCACTTCCCAATCAACAATGCGCTTATCAGCACAAGTTTCCTTTCATAACTATCAATGACAACTGATCTTTAACCCAAATCAAGTCGAAATGCCTTAAACTTCCGCAGCACCGCATAACTGACTACTGATTTATGTTTGTGTACAACTAATTGGGGATATTTCAAGTAAGACCTCCCACTCCTTTTTTCTTTTACTCTTGTGCCACTTTCACTTTTTTTTTTGGAGGCAAACAATGTTTGTGATCGATTTGTATAAACAAAAAAGAAATACATCACCAGTCAGCTTTGATAACAATATATAATATATATAATTGATTAAATTTTGGTATGCCACATTATCAAATAAAATTGTGCTTTTAATTCAATGAAATTTAACGTAACTGGTCTATTTTTATACATTTGTTTTTTGTATGCTCTAATGCCCTTGCTTAAAGTTGTATACATATATCAGACATTGGGTAACTTTTAAACTTGTTTTATCCTAACAATATATTAATAGATACATCTGTAAGAGTATTTAATCTGCTGTTTTTTTTTTTTTTTTGTTGTTTGTATTTATCGTTTTCCATTCACGATTTTGTGTAGAGTATGGCCAGGCGTAGCGAAGAGATTAGATTACTGCAAATTGACACATTTTCAGTTGTCTTTCTGTCCCACTGTCCAGCTGCCTGTCAATCAGCGCTGAAAAAAAGCAAAGAAAATAACGTAAAAACTGTCACATGGAACGCTCCGGCTCTTGACTCAATTCGTTGCGCTGCATTTATCGAGGCACATTAGTTGCGCCATCGAACCTACAAATTCCCCTCCCAGAAGCTGTCGGTCCGGCCACACATTTTCACATCTTTGTTTGTTGGTTTTAAGTGTTCTCTCAATATATGCTCAATACTCTCATTATGCGTTACGCATTATCCTTTCGAGCCTATTGTTATGGTTTTAGCAACGCCCCTTTTCCTGGTAACCCGACTACCTTTTATTATTTTGGTTTTCTTTTTTGTTCGCTTGTTACACATTTTGTTGCGCTCAAACTCTGATTAGCACACACCTTTAACCCACAGCTGTTGCCCTTTCCATCCATCCATCCATCCATCCATCAGCATATTGCATGATTAGGACTAATAATCTGAGCCTCTTTTCACTGTGCGGCCATTAATAGTTTGGAATTTCTTCGTTTCCAGTGCGAATGTAGGCGTTTTTTTACCTTCTCTATTTTGGGCGCAAACGGAAATGAAAAAAATATTTGGTTTAAGTGTGGAAAAATGGTTTTAATGGCAAAGTGTGTGTTATCATAGAAATGTGATTAATGTATGTTAGATTGGAAACAGGATAATGCATAATGGTTTAAATGGGAGTAAAGAATTTATTCAAAATTTTTTGTGTAAATATTAATCGCACCCGTGAGGAATTTAATAAAACAAAATTAATTGTTAAAAATAAAAGCAAACTCGTGAATATTTGTTTTATTATTTTACATTTATAGGCAAAAAAAAAAACTTATTTCAAAGTGCAAAAATCACCAAAGTGTGATGACAGCTGCAATGAGTTTTAACGCTTAGAGCTGAAGGTCAAAACATATGTTTGTAATGTGTAAAATGATCGTTGAATAAAAAACTTTGTGACTTTGATTTCCCCACTTGGATAGATATATTTTTTTTTCACTTAACCGAAGATGCGTAATACTTTTTCGATCAACAACTTTGCCACAGCTGTGGTCTTAGGTGAGAAATATATTTCCTTGTTTATTATATTGGCCAATGGTCTAAACGATTTGTCTGTTTGGCCTGTTGATATATACATATAAATATAAAAAAGCGCTAATGAATTAATTACCTGTCGATATGGGCAATAAATTGTTGAACCAAAAATCCCCACAAAAAGTGCCAGCAACATTTTGTTTGTGTTACTTTTGGTTTTTTTTTTTTTGTATATATACATATATGTATATATTTGTTGATGCGTCAGAAAACAACTACAAAATAAAATAAAAATATCTACTTGTTTACATTTTGTTAGCTGCTTCAATCCACAACAAGAACAAGAACAATAACGTTTTATTTGATTTTATAATTGTCGAGCAAGAATGAACGAAAAAAGAAATTAAAAAGGAATTTATATATTTATCGTTGCCAGCAAGCGGCTACAAAAAGTGTTAATGGTTTTAATCGGATCTTAAAGATCTCACTCGGGGAATGTTCCCTGTTAATAACAAACAAATTTGCCAAGTCATATCCTAAAGCAGCGTAGTCTTCATCTTTGTTCGTCTTTCGGCTCACATCATTGGCTGTTATTAGTGCGTCGGTCTGGGATCTGATCTTATCAGTGAACCTGAACCTGAAACAGAGCTAACTCTACTCGACTCTGGTCTGGTTGGGGTCTGGCCTGCTCTCAGCCGGTTCGGCAGCTCTTCGTTTTGCCCGCTACAACTTAATTTTGTCTTCCCTCCTCTGGGAGCTGTGTGAATTCCACTCTGAATAGCCCATTGATTGTGCTACAAAACTAATATATATTTTTGTCTATCATCCAATCACGTCCGGTATTTGTTTCCAGTTTCAGATATTCACTGGTTACCTGCAAATTAGACTCGTTTTTTTTTTTCATTATTATTTTTTGTTTAATGGCTTTTCAATTGAGGCATAAAACTTGTTTATTTATTGGCTGCGCGTGTGTTTGTGTTTGTGTTTTTTTTTTTTGAACTGATTTTTATGACATTTTTATCGTGAGAGAGTTGAAATACTTGATTCATTGATCGATGCTCAGCCCAATGAGCTGGCAAATATAATTTTAAACTGAGTATAACATGTAGTTTTATGAGTTATGAACAACATGTAGTATTTACTAATCCTATTAGCGTTACAATAAATGCGTAACTCAAATATTTACCTTAATAAGTAACTTCCAGTTTTGGTATTGAGTTCTTATAGAAAAGTGCCAAGAACTTTTCTAAGAACCGCCACATAGGAGGTTTTTTCATTGTTGTGCTACTTAACACAGCATTCACAAATTTTAGCCCATTAAGAGCTGAACTGCCAGGCTTAATAAACTAACACCCAGGCAATCCTTTGGGTTCAAAAACGCCTAGTATCCGATCTAATTAGCCTGCCAGCACGTACAGCAATCCAAACAGAAAACAACGTCAATAGGGACGATCTGTCGATCTATTGCCCCCACATGCATGTCCAGCAACGCCCAGATGCAGTCATAATTGCCAGCAGGCAATGGACCTCTACGATCTACGCTGTGGCTATTTTATAATACCAACACGTTCAAACGTCAATTAAATAAATACAAGATACCAAAGCGTTGTAAACGCCCCAAAAAGCCAAAGCCAAGATCGCGAGTCGAGACATTAAGAGACACAGCCAACAGAGTCCAGTTCGCACAAGTTGCAAGTCCAGTGCGAAGGCACAAGCAGGCGTTGGTAGACACCCAGGCCAAAAGAGATTCATTCAGTCTGAACGATTCATAAATTCACGTTGCACATTGCACGTTGGGCCAAGGAATGCGCTGGCAGCAGCCACAGCGACAGCAGCTATTTTTGGCCTAGAACAAGTTTTCGAGCAATGTCTCTTGGCTCTTGGCCTCTTCGTTTATCATTGCAAATATTTTAATGGCAGCTTCCTGTGGTCAGCACTCCAAACAAATGAGATATTCTTTCTCTCTGTCTGCTTGTGTATTTCTATCTGAAGTGAAGATCTTCTCTTGACTCAATATGCCGTTAATTGGTTGAGCACACTGTACGCGTTGCTGGAGGATGTCATCCAGAAATGAATCAAAGTGCTAGAAGGAGAACCACAAGTGCTCATCTACCAAAGAATATCTTCTTTCTATTCCCCGGCAATATTTATTTGCGCACTCAATTAGTGGTTCTTCAAGCTTCGTTCTTTGTTCATCTTCTTGGTGTTTATTTAACTTGGCCCGACTAAGACAAAACGGCAGAGAAGCAGCGAGTGAGAGGCACTTTTTAGTTCGCAACCCAAGTGGGGGCCGTCTGTTTTGACTCTGCGATTTTGCGCATTTGATTTGCCTTCCGTAAAATGATAAATTATCGTTTATGGCTTTTACATGAGGCACGCCCATGTGCCGCCCAGTTTTTAGCCTAATGTCCGGAACGCGTTCATTGATTTTATTTTTCCATCGATTTTCTACGTAATTTTATGTGATCATCTTTCATCTCTCTTTGAGTGCTTATTAATTGTTTATGTTTATGCGCTGTCTAATGAATTTTTTAATATATTTGTATAGTTTTTGCTTTTCTGTTCAGTTTATGCAAATAGATTTGACACAATTTATTAATCAGTGCACAGAATTAAAGCTCTTTAAGTTTAAAAGAGATTTCCTCATTTTTAAGAAATAATTCTACAAAAAAAAAAGGTTTTAAACCCTTGAATCTGTGTAATATTAATGCTTGATGTGGCAAGAAGTTGGTGAAATCTCTGCACAGTTATGTTTGGCTTTAGAGTTGCACGATTCAATTGAAATCAATTGGCTTTGATTGAAATCGCCAACACGATGTAGCTGACCCGAATGTCGTCCCTCCTTCCAATCTGCTAGCTGCTAATTAAAGCAGCTGCCTAAACACTGAGCAATTTCACAGTAATAATAATGCGCCATAAGAATATAGATGGACTAGCATATTTTTGCCGCTCTCGTGCTCTCTTGCAGAAACAACAAGCCAACAATTTATTAGCAATAAATTTGCGTTTTTACAGGGGCAATACTTGATGCTTTATGTATGTAACGCACGAACAGCGTCACAAACAACAACAACAACAACAACAATGAGTGTGGCAATGTTGCAAATGGCATGTGGCAAAGTCATTTCTCCTCTCTCTGGCAATTGTATGCGCAGACTTTCAATAACTCTGAACGCGCTTGCGAACTGCATTTTAATTTAAATAAATTGTACTTGTTGCTTTCAAAAAAGGCTTAACGAGGAGGCGTGCTCAGGCAATTGTTAAAAAGATTTCTCTTAATTTTTGCAATTCTGTCAACAAGTTGGCGATCAGAGCGTGTGAGAAACAGACAACAACTTATTTATGCACACAGCAAAAGGTTATTTATTTTTGTTGAGATACTTCTTTTTAAAAACTCACATTTCCTTAACCGATTTCTTGTTGCGTATTTCTATTTGGTCATTTTGTTAATTGTTTTGGAACAAAAACAAAAATGTTGAAATCAGGTTTTTAATCGACACACGGCTATGAGAAAATCTATAATTATAGTTTAAATGGATAAATTATTAGAACAGATGTTTCATAAATTACTATTTGGGGCTAGTTTTTCTTCTCCATGTGTTAAATACGACTTTTAAGCACTGTTGGGGGTCGTTGGAATGCAATGAAGCCATTCTAGGCGACACACACACTGTATCCGAAGCATAGAATTTATAAATATCTTTAAAGAAATATAAAAAAAAAACAACCAGGCAGCACACAGTGCATTGATAATTAATTAAATCAATAATCGATCGTAGCCAAAGTACAACAAAAGAGCAGAGACACAACATGCTATGTAGCATTTCAAATCCATGTGGACATAATCAAGCGAAAATTCCAACAAAATTAACACACGCTGTGAAAAACGTTGTTCGAACGGAAAAAAAGACGAAATAACAGGTAGAAACGAGAAGAGACGACAAATTTGGGCAAACGCGATGAGAAAGACGGCAACGGAGAATTAATTATCAATGCACTGTGTGCTGCCTGGTTGTTTTTTTTTATATTTCTTTAAAGATATTTATAAATTCTATGCTTCGGATACAGTGTGTGTGTCGCCTAGAATGGCTTCATTGCATTCGAACGACCCCCAACAGTGCTTAAAAATCGTATTTAACACATGGAGAAGAAAAACTAGCCCCAAATAGTAATTTATGAAACATGTGTTCTAATAATTTATCCATTTAAACTATAATTATAGATTTTCTCATAGCCGTGTGTCGATTAAAAACCTGATTTCAACATTTTTGTTTTTGTTCCAAAACAATTAACAAAAAGACCAAATAGAAATACGCAAGAAGAAATCGGTTAAGGAAATGTGAGTTTTTAAAAAGAAGTATCTCAACAACAATAAATAACCTTTTGCCGTGTGCATAAATAAGTTGTTGTCTGTTTCTCACACGCTCTGATCGCCAACTTGTTGACAGAATTGCAAAAATTAAGAGAAATCTTTTTAACAATTGCCTGAGCACGCCTCCTCGTTAAGCCTTTTTTGAAAGCAACAAGTACAATTTATTTAAATTAAAATGCAGTTCGCAAGCGCGTTCAGAGTTATTGAAAGTCTGCGCATACAATTGCCAGAGAGAGGAGAAATGACTTTGCCACATGCCATTTGCAACATTGCCACACTCATTGTTGTTGTTGTTGTTGTTGTTTGTGACGCTGTTCGTGCGTTACATACATAAAGCATCAAGTATTGCCCCTGTAAAAACGCAAATTTATTGCTAATAAATTGTTGGCTTGTTGTTTCTGCAAGAGAGCACGAGAGCGGCAAAAATATGCTAGTCCATCTATATTCTTATGGCGCATTATTATTACTGTGAAATTGCTCAGTGTTTAGGCAGCTGCTTTAATTAGCAGCTAGCAGATTGGAAGGAGGGACGACATTCGGGTCAGCTACATCGTGTTGGCGATTTCAATCAAAGCCAATTGATTTCAATTGAATCGTGCAACTCTAAAGCCAAACATAACTGTGCAGAGATTTCACCAACTTCTTGCCACATCAAGCATTAATATTACACAGATTCAAGGGTTTAAAACCTTTTTTTTTTGTAGAATTATTTCTTAAAAATGAGGAAATCTCTTTTAAACTTAAAGAGCTTTAATTCTGTGCACTGATTAATAAATTGTGTCAAATCTATTTGCATAAACTGAACAGAAAAGCAAAAACTATACAAATATATTAAAAAATTCATTAGACAGCGCATAAACATAAACAATTAATAAGCACTCAAAGAGAGATGAAAGATGATCACATAAAATTACGTAGAAAATCGATGGAAAAATAAAATCAATGAACGCGTTCCGGACATTAGGCTAAAAACTGGGCGGCACATGGGCGTGCCTCATGTAAAAGCCATAAACGATAATTTATCATTTTACGGAAGGCAAATCAAATGCGCAAAATCGCAGAGTCAAAACAGACGGCCCCCACTTGGGTTGCGAACTAAAAAGTGCCTCTCACTCGCTGCTTCTCTGCCGTTTTGTCTTAGTCGGGCCAAGTTAAATAAACACCAAGAAGATGAACAAAGAACGAAGCTTGAAGAACCACTAATTGAGTGCGCAAATAAATATTGCCGGGGAATAGAAAGAAGATATTCTTTGGTAGATGAGCACTTGTGGTTCTCCTTCTAGCACTTTGATTCATTTCTGGATGACATCCTCCAGCAACGCGTACAGTGTGCTCAACCAATTAACGGCATATTGAGTCAAGAGAAGATCTTCACTTCAGATAGAAATACACAAGCAGACAGAGAGAAAGAATATCTCATTTGTTTGGAGTGCTGACCACAGGAAGCTGCCATTAAAATATTTGCAATGATAAACGAAGAGGCCAAGAGCCAAGAGACATTGCTCGAAAACTTGTTCTAGGCCAAAAATAGCTGCTGTCGCTGTGGCTGCTGCCAGCGCATTCCTTGGCCCAACGTGCAATGTGCAACGTGAATTTATGAATCGTTCAGACTGAATGAATCTCTTTTGGCCTGGGTGTCTACCAACGCCTGCTTGTGCCTTCGCACTGGACTTGCAACTTGTGCGAACTGGACTCTGTTGGCTGTGTCTCTTAATGTCTCGACTCGCGATCTTGGCTTTGGCTTTTTGGGGCGTTTACAACGCTTTGGTATCTTGTATTTATTTAATTGACGTTTGAACGTGTTGGTATTATAAAATAGCCACAGCGTAGATCGTAGAGGTCCATTGCCTGCTGGCAATTATGACTGCATCTGGGCGTTGCTGGACATGCATGTGGGGGCAATAGATCGACAGATCGTCCCTATTGACGTTGTTTTCTGTTTGGATTGCTGTACGTGCTGGCAGGCTAATTAGATCGGATACTAGGCGTTTTGAACCCAAAGGATTGCCTGGGTGTTAGTTTATTAAGCCTGGCAGTTCAGCTCTTAATGGGCTAAAATATGTGAATGCTGTGTTAAGTAGCAAAACAATGAAAAAACCTCCTATGTGGCGGTTCTTAGAAAAGTTCTTGGCACTTTTCTATAAGAACTCAATACCAAAACTGGAAGTTACTTATTAAGGTAAATATTTGAGTTACGCATTTATTGTAACGCTAATAGGATTAGTAAATACTACATGTTGTTCATAACTCATAAAACTACATGTTATACTCAGTTTAAAATTAAATTTGCCAGCTCATTGGGCTGAGCATCGATCAATGAATCAAGTATTTCAACTCTCTCACGATAAAAATGTCATAAAAATCAGTTCAAAAAAAAAAAACACAAACACAAACACACGCGCAGCCAATAAATAAACAAGTTTTATGCCTCAATTGAAAAGCCATTAAACAAAAAATAATAATGAAAAAAAAAAAACGAGTCTAATTTGCAGGTAACCAGTGAATATCTGAAACTGGAAACAAATACCGGACGTGATTGGATGATAGACAAAAATATATATTAGTTTTGTAGCACAATCAATGGGCTATTCAGAGTGGAATTCACACAGCTCCCAGAGGAGGGAAGAAAAAATTAAGTTGTAGCGGGCAAAACGAAGCGCTGCCGAACCGGCTGAGAGCAGGCCAGACCCCAACCAGACCAGAGTCGAGTAGAGTTAGCTCTGTTTCAGGTTCAGGTTCACTGATAAGATCAGATCCCAGACCGACGCACTAATAACAGCCAATGATGTGAGCCGAAAGACGAACAAAGATGAAGACTACGCTGCTTTAGGATATGACTTGGCAAATTTGTTTGTTATTAACAGGGAACATTCCCCGAGTGAGATCTTTAAGATCCGATTAAAACCATTAACACTTTTTGTAGCCGCTTGCTGGCAACAATAAATATATAAATTCCTTTTTAATTTTTTTTTTTCGTTCATTCTTGCTCGACAATTATAAAATCAAATAAAACGTTATTGTTCTTGTTCTTGTTGTGGATTGAAGCAGCTAACAAAATGTAAACAAGTAGATATTTTTATTTTATTTTGTTGTTGTTTTCTGACGCATCAACAAATATATACATATATGTATATATAAAAAAAAAAAAAACCAAAAGTAACACAAACAAAATGTTGCTGGCACTTTTTGTGGGGATTTTTGGTTCAACAATTTATTGCCCATATCGACAGGTAATTAATTCATTAGCGCTTTTTTATATTTATATGTATATATCAACAGGCCAAACAGACAAATCGTTTAGACCATTGGCCAATATAATAAACAAGGAAATATATTTCTCACCTAAGACCACAGCTGTGGCAAAGTTGTTGATCTAAAAAGTATTACGCATCTTCGGTTAAGTGAAAAAAAAAATATATCTATCCAAGTGGGGAAATCAAAGTCACAAAGTTTTTTATTCAACGATCATTTTACACATTACAAACATATGTTTTGACCTTCAGCTCTAAGCGTTAAAACTCATTGCAGCTGTCATCACACTTTGGTGATTTTTGCACTTTGAAATAAGTTTTTTTTGCCTATAAATGTAAAATAATAAAACTAAATAGGGTCACAAATATTCACGAGTTTGCTTTTATTTTTAACAATTAATTTTGTTTTATTAGCACATTTAAATAGGAATTCCTCACGGGTGCGATTAATATTTACACAAAAAATTTTGAATAAATTCTTTACTTCCATTTAAACCATTATACATTATCCTGTTTCCAATCTAACATACATTAATCACATTTCTATGATAACACACACTTTGCCATTAAAACCATTTTTCTACACTTATACCAAATATTTTTTTCATTTCCGTTTGCGCCCAAAATAGAGAAGGTAAAAAAAACGCCTACATTCGCACTGGAAACGAAGAAATTCCAAACTATTAATGGCCGCACAGTGAAAAGAGGCTCAGATTATTAGTCCTAATCATGCAATATGCTGATGGATGGATAGATGGAAAGGGCAACAGCTGTGGGTTAAAGGTGTGTGCTAATCAGAGTTTGAGCGCAACAAAATGTGTAACAAGCGAACAAAAAAGAAAACCAAAATAATAAAAGGTAGTCGGGTTACCAGGAAAAAAGGCGTTGCTAAGACCATAACAATAGGCTCGAAAGGATAATGCGTAACGCATAATGAGAGTATTGCTCATATATTGAGAGCACACTTAACCAACAACCAACAAACAAAGATGTGAAAATGTGTGTGTCGGTCCGACAGCTTCTGGGAGGGGAATTTGTAGGTTCGATGGCGCAACTAATGTGCCTTGATAAATGCAGCGCAACGAATTGAGTCAAGAGCCGGAGCGTTCCATGTGACAGTTTTTACGTTATTTTCTTTGCTTTTTTTCAGCGCTGATTGACAGGCAGCCGGACAGTGGGACAGAAAGACAACTGAAAATGTGTCAATTTGCAGTAATCTAATCTCTTCGCTACGCCTGGCCATACTCTACACAAAATCGTGAATGGAAAACGATAAATACAAAAAAAAAAAAAAACAGAAGACAGCAGATTAAATACTCTTACAGATGTATCTATTAATATATTGTTAGGATAAAACAAGTTTAAAAGTTACCCAATGTCTGATATATGTATACAACTTTAAGCAAGGGCATTAGAGCATACAAAAAACAAATGTATAAAAATAGACCAGTTACGTTAAATTTCATTGAATTAAAAGCACAATTTTATTTGATAATGTGGCATACCAAAATTTAATCAATTATATATATTATATATTGTTATCAAAGCTGACTGGTGATGTATTTCTTTTTTGTTTATACAAATCGATCACAAACATTGTTTGCCTCCAAAAAAAAAAGTGAAAGTGGCACAAGAGTAAAAGAAAAAAGGAGTGGGAGGTCTTACTTGAAATATCCCCAATTAGTTGTACACAAACATAAATCAGTAGTCAGTTATGCGGTGCTGCGGAAGTTTAAGGCATTTCGACTTGATTTGGGTTAAAGATCAGTTGTCATTGATAGTTATGAAAGGAAACTTGTGCTGATAAGCGCATTGTTGATTGGGAAGTGAAACAATTGAAAGCATACACTTCAGATAGCTGGGCTTAGCAGGCGCCTAAGCAAATGAGAGATGCAAAGATACACAAGTAGCATACAACATATGACTGTTCTGTCAGACACATAATGTTGCATATTTGTGCAGCAAGCAACAGAAAAAAAAAAACAGATAGTCTATAAAATATTCGTAAGGTATTACTCTTTTTTTTATCTATGCACAGCGAGGCAAGTGCTTAAAAAGACATAAATTAAACACTCGGCTACCTGTCATCATCATTCTCAGCATCAGCCTCTGCTCATCATCATCATCAGCATCATTATTATCATCCTCGTACTGTCGGCATTTAAGCTTTGATTTCAACAGTGCTCCTCTTTTTCTCTCTGTTCTTCTCACGAGTGTGTTGTATTATGGTTCTTCTTGTTGCTGTTACAGCTAACAATTAAGTCTAAAGTGTAGCTACACACACACACACACACACACACACACGTTGCAAGGCAGCAAACGACAAGAAAACTTTGTAACAAATTTCACAATAATTACGCATAGAAACAACGACAAAAACAACAAGACCAGAACATAATGCATAATGCGAACATGAATATCTACATGTGTTGTAGACTCTACAACTTTGTTGCACAGTGTTTTATACTCGGCATTGCGATGCACTGTGTGTGTGTGTATGTGTGTGTGGTGTGCCATTGTCAAAGCCAAAAGGGTGCTTGTATAAAATAAAATGCGTTTTTAATTTGCAGATGCGCGTAAGGCAACAAACAAAAACAAAACGCAAAGAAAAAACTTGCCGTGTTTTACATTTTTCTTTTTATTGTCGCTGCGATGCTATGGAAATTATTTGCGAGTGGCAGAAAGGAGAGGCGTGTGAGGCAAGAGGCAAGGGCTGTGGCAACATAGCGACCACCTGTCTCGTTGAATACACAAATACTCATACATGGCCCGTAGATAGACAATGTCAGGTATGAAAGGTGCAAAGGTGCTTAAGGTCGAATTATTAATGCACTTTGCAATGAAAATAAACTCTGTTTAAGAGCTAACTTTAATTACTTTAATAATGTTTAAGGGGACTCCCAATCACTAAATCAATATATAGTTTTATGTGCATACAATTGTATTGGCATTACTATCAGTGGATCAGCTTTAGCTGCTTGTTTAACTTATCTTATGTGGGCATTTACAAGACATGTAACTCGGTATCAGTTTTATCCTACACTGTTTTGTCTGTCTCTTGTGTGTTGCATTGCAACTGCAACTCTGCCCACCAAGTAGCACATACTATGTTGAGTCGTGCGTAAGCGTTTGTACAGCACAACAAAAAAAGAAAAAAAACAGAATCTTTTTTAACTTTATAGCCAAGGCGACCGTAGTAGATAACGTGGCCCATACGGTCAGAGAGTTGTTGCTGCAAACGGGTGCTCAATGCATGCCTCAAATGCCAGCATTAAAGCGCACAAAAAGTGTTAAGAACGCTTAATGAGAAACATTTCGACTAGACGATACCCTAAACATAAGTAAAATACGGTTTAAAAGTAGATCTTAGAATAGAAGTTTTAGATTTAAGCTTATGCCAGTTAACTTTGTTTCTGACAAAGAATATAAGTACGAATGCTTTATGTTGGAGTTCGAAATTGTTACCTTTGGCTTGTTACATTCTTTTGCCCAATGTCACATACTCTTTCCCCTACTCGTTTTCAATGGGTTCAGCACAAGAAGCCGAAACAACGGCGACAACACATCGTACTCCAAGCCTTGAGCAATGCCAGGTTCAGGCCTTAGTGTCTCAGTGCCTCAGTGTCAGTGGTTGTGAGTAAGCCGTGGGTAATGAAATATTGCCATGTGCCAGGCTGGCTGGCTGGCAGGCAACGCCTGCGCCTGCGCCTCTCTTTCTCACATTTGGACTCTTTGACTGTGTGACTGCAGCAATGCCAGCAAAGCCGTGTGTGCCCACCTCAGGCCACCTCACCTCCCATCTGTCTGGTAGCCCCTCTGGGCAAATGTTTGCCGGCAACAGCTGCTGTTGAATGTTGTGTTGGTGTAGGTTGACAAACAAACATGCCAGCGCATAAAACAAGAACATGAAGCAAGAAGCTGGCTCTTGCAAGCTCTTGAATATATATATATATATGCTGTTGCCTCCTTGGGATTGCACTTGAGAGAGAGAGAGAGCTGCACAGTTCCGCTGCTGCTGCTGCTGCTGCTATCTCACCTGCCACCTTGCCTAAACAGCAATAAGTACCACCAGTTGCCCCTAACCACTGTCTTGCCACTCTGCCCCCTTTCGGGAATTGTATGTAGACATGGTCTAAAGCCATACGAAATTCGCATTCACGTTTTGGCTTTTTACCTTTGCGCCTATTTATCATCAAATGCAGGCAGGCTGGCAGTCGGGCAACCAACCAAAGAGGCAGCTGCTTGGAAAGGAAGCTAAACTAAGAAAAGCTAAAAAGGAATTTCAAGCAAGAGCCCATACGTGAAGTATAAAAACTCTTTCATTTATGTGTGCTATGAAAGGCGAAACTTACCTTAATGATTTAAATATGATTTTATTTCAACTCCTAAACGAGAACTGATTTGAAATTTTCTTTATTCTGTAGGGTATTTAAAATAGCATTTACCTTTTTGCCCAATGCACTTTAGTTACAAACAAACGACTCCATCGTCGACATATGATACCATTTAGCTTGAACTGGGAATGGAAATGTGACTGCAAACTCCAACTTCAACTGTGACTAGAGAACGATGGGCAGCATGGCAACAGGAATGGGGCATCTACTGATGCAGATGCAGATGCTGAAGCTGTTGGTGTTGCAGTTGCAGTTGCAATCAGGCAAAATTGTTGCCAACTGTGCCATCACATTCGCATTCCAAAGGAGCCCAACTCCTGCTCCAGAATAGCGTGAGAAAGCAAAATATTGATTCAGAGGCCCAGGCAACCAAACGATATGCAAAACGCGATAAAATTCCACACTACAACAGTGAGGAAACGAGAGAGAGAGAGAGAGAGAGTGAGAGAGCATAGGGAGCACCAAAAAAAAAAAAAAAAAACCGGCTGCCGTCTGCTCCAAACAAAGCTCAAGCCACACAAAGGTGCTAAATGAAGTTCTTAATTAAGTGCGAGTGGCAGCTGTTTGGCACAGCACAGAAGTAGAAAGAGTTGAGGTAGGGAACTCTAAAGCCAAAAGGATTGGAATTAAAATGGTATGAGAGATGAGATGGTTTTGAGTTGGGTAACACAACAACAAGTTTTATTGGGCTGCCGTTGCTGTTTGATTGCATTTATTGCATAATTTGTTAATGAATCGAAAGTCATGGCACACGCTTTAGCATCATAATACTATAATGTGGTGCACACGTGGGAAAGGAATGTTGAAAGGCAGTGACAAGAATTTGCAAGTGGCTCAAACTTAAAGTTGAGAGCTAAAGATAGAGAAAGTAGTTTTGTTGCAGCTTGAAACATTGAATTAACACCTTACACAAGCTGTGCTCCCTTTCTTCGTATACCAGCTAAAAACGCCCCAGCCTTATGCCAATCAAAACCAACCCCTAACTTATCTGCAGTCTCATAAATTAAATTGTAATTAACATTTTCCACATGCCACATGCGAAACGGCAACCCACAAAAGAAACTATCAAGAGTGCTATAAATAATAAAAAAAAAAACTGATTATGATTAGTACTCGTAGGAGCAAGAAGAGGAGGCGCTCGCCTCTTGATCCTCATAATTAAGCGACATTTGTGGCATGACATGCAACAAGCTGTAGATTAACATAAATTTTAAGACGTCATTAGACATGCGGCAAGTAAGCATGAAAGGGTCGCTTAGTAAGGTAAGGGAAGTCAAGTTTTATGGGCCACAACAAAGTAGTTGAAGTGGAGCTCCACGCACAAAACACCTGTCCAAAAAAAAAAAAAAACAACACATAACTGAAGTGAACCGAGTCTAAAAATATATATTTATAAATTATGATTATTATGCACTTGACAGGAGACTCAAAAAAACAAAAAAAAAAAAAAACGACGAACGAAACAAAAGCCACAATTTGTTGCCACTTGAAGAGATGTGTGAAGCAGACACAGAATGAAAAAAATATGGAAAGAAGGAAAACGAAGAAGCGTTGGCGTACGTTGATAATAATTGTAGATATTTATGTTATAACAAAACTATTTTGATGCGACTCAAGAGTATGTCAGGTCTGTTATAATTATTAGCGCTAATTCTTTCCTATGAGGGGCAGACAAAACAACAAAAAAAAATCTGTCAGAGAGTTGTTGTTGCTGTTGTTGGTATTTCTTGATTGAAAGATGTGCCTAATTGATAGTCGAGCACTCGCACGAGTCTTCCAAACAGAGCCCCAACACAAAACCACACCAGAAGAGATGGGAAGGGAGAGCGAGAGGGAGTGAAGAGTTGAGACGAAGTCTTCAAGTGCGTGTCATTGTGTAATTTGGCTTGATTATTATTAATTTGCAGACGCCGTCGCCACTGTCATGACCTGCAGGAGGAGTCAGCCAGTCCGTAATTGTTATGAGGAGGTTCTTTCTTTATTTTGCTTTCTATACATATACCGTTGCCCAAAATAATAAATACAAAATATTTTATTTGATTTGCTAATGCAGACAGAAGACTTCGGAGGTATTTGGGGGCACAGGAAATGGAAACATACCAAAGAAAAAAAACTTACTTTAAATGAGCGCTATCAACGAATTCGACTTACCTGTAAGAGAAACGAAAAGAAAAGAAAAATTGTTTTAAATTAAGGTTATAAGAGTTTATTACACAACTAATTGATCTTAGATCTTTTCTTTATGTCTGTCTTGGTTACTTTCTATTGTTAGATTGCGGTTTGTTTGGGCTTCAATCAAAGAACTGCAATGATCGTATGTGGTTTTCGAAAATTGTTTCTTTCTTAAGCTTGAATTGTTAAGACTCTTTGTGTCTTTATCTTAGCTTATATTTATGTATCTCACGTGTAATTCCTGGAAGTTAAATTTCATTTACAACACTTCCTCTAATTGCAGCTAAACCTTAACTCTCTTCCATATCCGTTAAGCGGCTTCTTCACACAGGAGCCATTCTCTCTCTCTCTCTCTCTTTCGCTGTGTAAGTAAACATTTATGTAAATTTAACAGAGTCTCAAAGAACAGCAACAGCAGCAAGAAGAAGTTGATGATCAGGTCACAAACATTAAAGAGAGAATCGCAGTCAATTGACGCTTTGTTTTATAACTTTCAAGCCATAAGATAATAAACAACAAGCGCATTCCCTCTCACTCGCTCCCTTGCGAAGAAGAAGACTGCAGTTTTTGGCTGCTTAGGTAGTTTGTAGACCTTTGGACGACTGCTACGACGTCGTTGTAGGTTCACAAAGCGCCGACAACAACATCAGTTGAAAACCACCAAAGGTGATGACTGCTGTAATTGTTGTTGTTTCTTGGTAAAAGGTGTTGTAGACACATACGTGCAACACACACACACGCACACACACACACACATGTGGCATTTACATTTCCTTACCGCAAAGGCAAAGAGTAAAGTGCTCCTCGGTGCAACTCTTTTCAGAGTTTTGTCTGTGAATTTCGTTGATGCGTCGGTGCGTTTTTTTTCCTTCTCTGACGCTTGACGTGCGAGGTTCAACAGCAAGACAACTCTAGCTGCACAGGGCCAAGTTAGTGGAATAGGGTATTAAGAGCTACAAAACGTTACCGGCCTATGCACTTTGAAGTCGGTTTAGACAACATGGCTAACATGGTTAACTTAAGTATTTTCTTCTTATTTTCGCATAAGCAATAATAAACTTTAAACTTTATAATTCAAGCCATTTTCTTTAGATATTAATTTCTTATTTCGCTTAATTGCAAGCAAGCAAACAAAATTGCATACTCTGATTTCTGATTTCACTGCGGCATCTGCTGAGAAAGGACAAAACAATTTTATACAAAATCTTTCAGCAATTTACCTTCCCCTAAAAAAAAAAACACAAAAGTGGAGCAAGCAAATCGCAAGCATTAAGCATTGTCCAAGACGCCTTTCAACAACGCCAAAATGCCTGGCCTTTAAATAACTTAAACATGCCACTCGGCAACAACAACCACTACAGTGAAGGCTCATTGGGGTCCGAGATGTGATGCTCATTATTAAATTTTGGGCATTACAATGCAATCCGCTCTCCGGCTACCTCTTAGTGGCCCGTTTGGTTCTTAGTGGCCTGTGCTTGGATTTAATGGCTGCGAAACACGCGTCTCGTAACGGTTTTAATGAAACACATAAATTCACTTCGATTCCTCATCGCCTCGATATTCCTCCACTTGGGTGAGCCATCAGGCCACAGTCTCGCCACAAGTGCAATCCAAGATCTCCAAGACAACCATCGATGATTGTGATGCGTGAGCAGTTTACTTAAAAATGTACTTTTCATATTATTGGTTTATTGTTTTTCTTTGTATTTCTGAACATACATTTTTTCGTTTTTAAATAGTTTTTCGCTCTTTATGTTTATTAAGCTTTTGCATAGAAATCCATTTGACTGCACTGCATACACACGCATCCTTGCACAATTTACGGCCATGAATGAAATGAGTTACTACGCTGATGCCGACAAAAGATATATGTATGTATGTATGTTTGGCCATAAAGAATACAACATGCCGGAGTCGCGTTGAGTTCGTCCACTCAACTGTGAAACAGGTAGAGAGAATGGGAAAGAGAACGAGACAGGATATGGACAGGCACAGACAGGCACATTGAGGCACTGAGAGAACTTTACTCGGTCTGCAAACACACACACACACACACACTCACCGTCGGCAAAAGTACAAAGCGTGTCGGGGTGAAAGAGATTTTCTCCTGGATACCTTTTTATTCGATTTCAATGAACTCTGCAACAGCACGGCACAGCACGGCACAGCACAGCACACAAAATGTTGCAAGTGCAAAGACAAAACAAATACAAACAGCTGATAACAAATGCGACATAGAATCGTATCCATAAGATACACATACACAACGTAAATTGATACTGATACGGTATAGATAGATACACACACACAATCAAACTATCATTACATTTACTTTTCGGGTTTCACATGACAGAGAAAGAAATTCGAAAAAGGACATTTCTCTGCTGACTGCTTTCAGTTTTCAATTCAACTGTCTATCTGTCTGTTGATCCCTTTGCATTGTAATTGTAAACCATTTGTCAGCAACTTTGTATTTGTATGGCTAATTTCCCTTCTATGGCAGTGTAGCTGGCTAGAACGAGGTGGCGGGGGGATAAAAGGGGCTTTCAAAAGATGCCGGAAACGTCTTTATTTGTCGTACCAATGGCTAATTTATGTGCGTGTGTGTTTGGCTCTGGCTTAACACAATCGATTCGTTTGAAAGTTTAATAAACAAGCAGCAAGAAAATTTTCTGGCGTCTCTTTGTATCGAAAGATTATCAACCAAGGACTTGAATCGATTGGCTTACAGCAAGAAATGGGCCTCATTAACATCCTCATATCATTATGTGATTATAGCTTTAAGCTTGATTATGATTGGCGCTACCCTAACGCCAAGAACCAAGATCTCTTTTTTTTTCATCTCACTGACATTTTAAGTCTTGGCCTGGCTGCGTGGGCAGCAAGTCCAAAACATGTTATGGCATCGTTTTAAGCTACCGACAATAACACGATGAAGAAGACAACAATGACGATGTATTCAAATCATCATAGACATCATTTTGGTTGTGGCACAAAGCGCCTGGCTGCATCGTGTGGGTTTTTCTTGTCTCTTAAATTTATCGCTCTTGACTTTTAAAGCGTTTGAATTCATTTATGATACCTTGTTTGGCTGGGTATTTATGGTTCTGTAGGGCAATCTGCAAGGCTTTAACTTCTTTTACCTTAGTATAACGCTCTAGCTCTTGAAACAGAGCATCGACTATTCGATGGTAGACTTTTCTACATTTTTTTTTAATGAAATCTACCTTGGCAGTCGGCTGTCAAAATTAGTTTTCATTTTATTATCATCGCACTTCATCGTTTTGGCTTTTTTTGTTGTACGCCTTGCGACATCTTTTAGCCTGAGTTCGGTTCGTTGGTTCGTTGAATGGCTATTGGGTCTTGACTTTCCGGTAGCCTGGCCCATAAAGCCTACAAATTTATGACTGCTGACGCTTTGGCACTTTTGTTATTCTTTTTTATTGTATACTTTTATTTTGTATACTATTTTCTTTTGTTAGGCTTTTCAAGTTTTTTTCATTGTTTCTTTTTTTTTTTTGTTTTATAAAAATTAATTTTCATGTTGCTTTATTTTATGTGTATTTAATGTGGCTGGCAGCTTGGCCGTTTATTATTAACGAATTTGTCACCAAATTTAATAACCTAAGCAAATACAAAAAAATCTGTTTTTATGCCACAAACAGGTAGGCAAAGTAGGGAGTGTCTTATCCATAGCAAATCCTCTACGTATCTTTGGAAAAGGTCAAGCGATTTTGCATTATTTGTTGCTTATCGGAAACGAGAAATAAATCTACGGCTTTTCCACTCAAACGAACAAACAACTATTGAAACTATTGGAAGTGTAACTGGACCGTAGCCAACTAATTGAGAAGCATTATTTGTGCGATTAGGCCAAAACAAATGGGCAAGGTTAAGCATAAGATTTGCATGATGATGCCGGCCAAGTTAAGCTGCCGCCTCTTAACGAACTGTAGAAAATTGAAACCCAAGACCAAGCAATTGCATTTTATTTCAAGAAAGAGCTTAGGCTCAGCTAAAGACAGCATACAGGCACGACTATTTTTATTTTCCCATTCCCAAAACACAATTCTGCCCAACACTTGACACTGTGTGTCAAACGACCTTTGATGGTGAAGTTGGGATAAGATGGGATTTTTTTTTTATTTTCAGCGCGGCCTTTAATGAACTTTTAGCTACGCACGTAGTCAAGTTATACGGCCTGTACGTTAATTACACCCGTGGAATGGAATGGAAAGGAAGACCAAAAGGAATTAACGTATACATTCCCGAGCGTATTAAGATCCAACTGAAGCGGCATATAGTTATCAACAAACGTTGCATCAAAGTAGGTGGCGCAAATTTACAAATCTTGGCCATGTGACCTAATTAAATCAACGCGAGGTCGTTTCAATGTCTTTTTTCTTCCCCCTTTTATTTCTTGTCAGTCACTCTTTTTATTTTGTTTTTGTATTATGTCTGCCTGCAGCACTTTAGCAATTTAACATTCGTCATGCTCACGGGCCAAGCAAAATAACTTAAGGCACAGCCCCCTTCAGACATCATTTAAGTGGCCGATTGGTCAGCTGAAGAGGGCGCAGCATCTGGGAATCAGCAGGAGCAGCATCTCATCTAGGGAAAACTTAGTCAGAGCGAAGAGAATAAAAACCAAACTCAATGCGTTTTACCCTTTTGTGTAAAGTCAGTAAGTGCCATTAGCAATGGGTGCTTAGTTGTTCTGTTCTGGCAATAAGGAAAAATGATCTTGAATTTAGTGTTTCTGTGTAAGCTTTCTAAGTGCAACTCATCTTAAATGATGATCTGCACGAAATGATACTTGGGCAGTAGAGTATAATTTGTTTGTACACAAAGGAAATTAACTCTTAAGAATATTACATAGCTTTAGCTAAGTACATCAGCTTTTCTTGATAGTCTAACAGAATATAACAAATCAATAAGTTATCCTTTCGTTCCAAAGCTTGTTTTGCATACCTAAAAGATACTTTATTACCCTACAGACAGACCCAACCATTTCGCACAGTAGCTGCAGATAATCATATCATCATCGAACATTAAAAAGAACTTTATAAATTTCATTCTTTTTGCCTACGATGTGAACTTGTATAAGTTTCACACCCTCAACTGTTAAATTTCGCAATATGGCATAATTAGTTGATGACGGCGATCTGTGGACAAAGTATTTCGCAACCTTTAAAAGCAGCAAAAAAGCATTAAGAAAATTAAGAAAAAAAAGGGTATCAAAAGATATAAGAGGGGAAAACCGCAAACGCTATCAAAACAAAAGATGACAACAAAAGCAGCATCGTCAGCTTAGTTCTAAGAATGAATCATGCTGACTTGACGCCATGCAAGCAAAATGAAAATGAGCTGAGCGAAAGAGAGAGAAAAGGAGAGAGAGATCTCAAAAAGCCGTCGAGCAACGACTTAATTGCCACAGTCTACAGTCCAGGCACAAGTATCGGGGCCCAAAAATAAAAAAACCGATCTCATGGGCCCAAAAGGCACACAGAACAAGACAGAGAGAGAGAGAGAGAGAGGCATAGAGAAGACGCGTTGCAGACACAACCATAAAGAACCCAACATGGTTGGAATATTTTTCAAGGGCCTGTCCAGTGATTTCCAGCGTGTGAGAGCTACCCGAAAGCAACAACAACAACAGCAACTAAAAAGGTCAAACGTGGCCACTTTCCGAAGATGCCCAAAGTCAGCGGATTGTCCAATGTCCAATGTTGCCTGTGTGGTCTCTTTTCACTCTCTCTCTGTCTCTCTCTCTCTGTGGTCATCGTCATCGTCCCAATGAAATGTAAAAATTTTCTGTTCAACTAAACAAAAAAAAAAAAAAATAAAAACCGAGACCAAAAACTCAAAGTCAGTTAGCTTCTTAAACAAGTTCTTTTTCTAGAGCTGCTGCTGCTGCTGCTGCTGTTGCAAGTTGCAAGCTGTGGCGCATTCCTTCATACCGAAACCAGGGTTCGCTGCTCGTCGAGCATTTCCAACTGACTTTCATATATGGAGTGCTGCGGTGTATGCCGCCAACTTTGCCGATTTGGTTAGGTAAACTCTCCATCTCCTTCGTCTTGTTGGTGGCATTTTGTGTGGTGGTTTCGTTTACCAGCATACCAATTTGGTTTGCTGCCTTAACACCTTCGAAACATGCAAGGATCGGAGGCAGGAGCTGGCAGCAGCAGCAACAGCAGCAGTTAAACAGATTCCATGACCATGTTTCATGTTTTATGCGCATAAAATGCATTTTAATAGTTCTTGCATTTGAAAAACAGTTCAAAGAGACACACAGAAAGACAGAGAGAGAGAGAAATATACTCGTCAACATTTTCTCACGGTTCACTATCGTTAAAGCTTATTTTGTTTTTTTTTTTTTTGGGTACTAAGCTTTATGTAGATGTCAGAGTATATTTCCGTTGGATGGGGGGGGGGGGGGGGCAATTTCATAATTTGGTCCAGCACTTGAAGCAACATGGCAATTAGCCACGCCCTCTTTTAAAAAGGAAGCAAACGGTAAGCGAGAGAGAGAGAGAGAAAATAATAAACGGCAGCTCCAAATAACAACTACATTTTACATGTTTATTAATAAGACCTTTAGGCTGCATGTCGGCTCATTTGAGCAAGCTTCAAAGCCTTCTCACACAGCTCGATAATTAAGTAGTTAAGTGCCACAAATCTACTAGACTATACGTTAAGGTCTCATTTGCGCCTCTCTTCGCAACCTTGTTAGATCGCACTTGAAAGCAGTTAAGCAACTCCAAAGTACTTAACTGCTTTAAAAGTCTACAGCTCGAAAGTCTGACTGCACCTCTTCAATTTTCATATAGCTAAACCAAATGAAGCATTAAATCGTGCAAAACAAACAAGCGACAACAGCAACAACAACAGCAACAACAACAACAGCTAACCAACTATAAACTAACACAACAATGTTGTATATGTATGTAGATAATAACATGTATGTATGTAAGTGGTGCCAGGCCAGAAAAGGGGGCGCCACAACATTTACATAATGAGCATTTTGTTGGGTCGAGTTAAGTCGAGTCTCGAGTATATCTTAACTTGGCAAATGCCAAGAGAAAAAAACAAAAAATGTGTGCAAGTTTCCTTAAAGGTAGATAATTTAAATTGGGCTGTGCTGCGGATCATTAGGTCTTAAAAAAAAAAATAGATGGAAAGAATAGTTTTAATAAGGTCGTTGTTAAATCTAACTAAACTCAAATGCAAATATAAATATTTAACAACATATTTTCTTAGATAAAAACCAATCCGTTGACTTTTTCTACTAACAACAATATTATATTCATGAAATCTCTTATCATTTACTTTGTATATTGACAACAGTCTATAACCAAAACCAAAAGCTATTTAAGGACTACCTCAACAGCCCTATCTGTACAGATCTTCATCTATTGAGCACTTCCTACACAGAACTATTCCAACAACAAGCCAAACAAACTGACCTTTTGGGAAACTACCACCAACTAATACCAATTGCATTCCTCAACCAATGGCAAATTTTATGCAGTCTAATCACATTTTTTTTTATTATTCTTCACTACTAACACAACGGGCCATAAAATTATAAAGATTCATACTTACACACAAACAAACACAAACATATACACATTGATGTGTATTTGGTTGAAATCCAACACCGCATCATACACACAATGGTCAACAATGCAACAACTTTAGGAATTATTTCACATAATGATGATATAGTGCCGCATAGGCTGGGCCGGATCCTGGTCTCCGGTCTGTGGTACACAACTGAAGAATGCGGCCAGCAGTCAACAGCAACCGACAATGCAAAAAGGGCTCCCAAAACAGAAAGAGAGGCAGAGAGAGAGAGAGAGAGAGAGGGATATGGCGCAAAGTGGCAGTGAATGAGAGGGCCATTTAGTTTTTGGACGCTGGAAAATGATTAATAGTCGTGCGGTTGGTTGTGGCAACCACAACAACAACAACAACGACGAGTTGCCGCAGTTGCCAGGCGAGGTGGGAGCAGCAAATGGCAACGTTAAAATCAGCGGCGCTGTAAATTTCCTTTTTGCCAAAGGTAGCTGAAGAGCACACAAGATTCACGAATACAGGAGCGGAGTCAAAGGGTAGTTAAGAGAGAAAGAGTGAGACTTAAGCCAGGTTTGGTTTTTTTTATAGCTTGTAGACGGTGAGAATATTGCAAGTGTGTGTGTGTGTGTGTTTTTGTGTGTGTTATCTACTACATCTTTCCCCTCGCTCTTCTCACTCACATCGCTTCTTTGCCTTTAGATTTTTAACGATTTAATGTTTTGTGAATTGCTTAAATTGTGCAAACAATTTGAACTAAGTGCCACAATGCACTACGCTTAGGCAGCAGGTGAGTGATGCAGCGGCAGAGGGGGAAGGGGGGAGGTAGGGCAGAACAGAGTTGGGCCAGGCGGTAGCGTTGCTTGATGTTGTCTTTTGGGGCAATCTGTTTTCACCCGTTGCACAGGAAGTGCAACTTTAATGAAGCGTTTAAAGAGCTTGTTGTTGTACTTTTGGGCCTTTAGATGTTGCTGATGTTGTTGCTGTTGTTTCTGACACACGAAAGGTGTTGTGCAGCTGTCGCTGTCGCTGTTGTTGTTGTTGGCAGTTTGCTGCGCCTGGTAAGTGCAACAAAGTGTTTAACTTAATAATGAACCTGTGCAATGGTCAATTACAAACTGAATGCAAAATACAAAAGAAAATCTTCTGTAAACTTCGATTGCTAGCATTTCTGTTAATTAACAGCACTGTTTATTTTGGCACTGTTAATAAATCCCAGTTTTACTGTGCACCCACAAATGTAACATCTTTGCAGAAGATATCTTTAATAACTTGCCAAACAGAGAACTCCAAGCATTTCCCCTTCCCTTTTTCCTGTCTACCCTATAGCCACATGATTCATGCTTGCTTGCTTGCAACTCCAACGCCAGCCAACAATAACAACAACAGCAACAACAACAAACACAAACAAAGAAGGAAATAAAATTCCACGCAAATCAACTTGAAAACGAACGAAGCGATACAAACGAAATAAAACCAACAACAACAAGAAGGGAAAAAATCTCATCCAAATAAGTTTTACAAGAGCAGCAGCAGCAGCAGCACCACCACCACCAGAGCGACAAAGAGAAAGGAGAGTTAGGAGCAAGGAACGAACGAATGCGCTTCTTCTTATCGCTGTCGTCGTCTTGGTTTCCACACTGTCCAGTCAGCGAGTTTGGCGCATGCGTCGACTGCTCATCGCGCACAGCAGAGTGAGAGAGAGAGAGAGAGAGAGAAAGAAAAAAGGGTACCAGTTTCAAGACCAGTCTCAGCAGAAGCCACGACGAAAAAGTCTCTCAAGAAATTCCTTGGGCACAAAAATGAAGAAAAAAAATACCCAATCGAAATGTACAACAACAAAAAACCAAAGAAATCTGTTTTTGGAGAGCATAAAAAATGTTGTCACACCGCTTTTACACACACACACACAACTGACCAATAACACCAGTTGTTTTTGCTGTTGTTGTTGTTGTTTGAGCCTAGGCCAAGTTGTGTGAAGTGCTCCTTTTGTAGATTTTTTTTAGTTAATTTGTTTAAAGCCTGAATTAATCACGCTTAATTGCAACAAACTTGACCAGCCCAAAATGTCTTCAGAGAGTGAGAGAGCGTAGAATGCGTTTGCTCTCGATCTTTTCTGCTCTATCTCTCTCTCTCTCTCTTTCTCTGGCGCTGTTTGGCTCATTTTAGTTGTATTTGATTTGTTTGCAGGTAAACTGTTGCAGCCTCTGCCTTTTTGTTGTTCTTGTTGTTGTTGCTGTTGCTTTACCTGCCCCGCCGCTGCCGCTGCCGTCGCCGCCGGCCGTTTTGCGTTGTTTATTTTTGGTTTTCAACATTGCTTGATTGGTTTTTTTCTTCTCTTCATCGTTTATTTTATTTTAGTTGTTTTTTTTTTTTTGTTCTTTATCTTTTGGTCAAATGCAACACGTTGCGTTGCGTTTCGTTCATAATTTCATGGAAATGCAGCAAGAGCGAGAGGCCAAGAGAACAGGTAAGGTTCCATCCAGGCAGTTCCAGTTGTTGTTGTTGTTGTTGTTGTTGTTTTTGTTGTCGCTGGACTGATATTAATCAAGGTGTCATTGAAATCGTTTAAATTATGCACTCCAATCCAGTTCAGAGTCCACTCCAGAATCTTTATTATTCTCTTATGTTTTTGTCTGCCTTTGTCGGCTTTTGTGAACCTTTCTTTGTTTGCGGCCAGTTCTCGCTCTCTCTCTCTCTCTCTCTCTCTCTCTCTCTCTCTCTCTCTCTCTCTCTCTCTCTCTCGTTCCTGTTTCTCTATCTTGCTTTGTTAGATAAGTTAGCCAAATAAATAGTTGCAGCATATTCTCTGTTGGCCGAATGTGTTGCGTGAGTCATAAATTTTATTGCTTAACTCTTCTTCTTCTTCGAGTTCTTCTGCGTTCTCGCTTTGATAAGCGCCAGCGTTTAGATAAAGCTGAAGCAGACACGGCAAGAAGACTTCGGAGACTTGAACATCGACAGTTGCTCAATTGACGACAAGAAAAATATACAGAATACTCTTCTCAGGTAGTAAGTAGGTTAGTCAAAGATGTGAAGCTGTGTGTGGCATGGATATTGCTGTGCTGCTGATAAGCTCAATTGAGAATTTTCGACCATCTGGTGCCCTCAAAAGCAAAGAGACATTCTTAACAGTCCTTTTTCATATTCTTAGATTAAACAAAATATACCTATTTAAACCGATATTTTAAAATTAACATTACAGCTGCTGATAAGATACGATTTTTTTCAGCTTTTATTTTAAATAGCCAATTGTAACTTATGTGTTAACAAAAGTATACAAAATGTACTTGTAAGTGAAACCAATTTTTATTCAAATGTTTTTTTAATGAGAATTTCATACTTTAAAAATCACGATTTGTTCCCCCTATGTATAAATATAATGCAGAACAGTCAGGCGACATTGATATTGTTCCTAATTCATATTTCCCTACTTGGACATTTTTTCCGTTCGTTTCAATGTAAGGATATTTCACCGTTAGAGTTCTACCTTTTCGCTCTCATTTCGTATTCAGTGTGTGCTTCTTCTTACTAGTATTACGATTTGTTTGTACTTACCATTACTGGGCTTTTGTGGTATTTCATTGGCATCGATGCCACGCGCCTGAAAAATGTGCGACACAGCTGTGCAGTTGGGACTAAATTGATCCAAGATCGATGAGGATCCACCAGATGAAAGGGAGGTGGCGCCAGGGCCGGCAATTGGACCGGGAGCTGCCAATGCAGCAATGTGAGCGCCAGCTAATGAAGTTTCCTCATGCTGATGTGGTTGCGGCTGTGCATGTGTTGTTGTTGTTATTGTGGACAGCAACACCAACAGCAGACCATTAATTATCACAAGGCAGAAGGTATTTGTTGCTGTTGTTGCTCTTCTTCTTTTTCGGCAGGGCAGACGTTGATTTTGTTTCGCAGCAAATTTTGGGGACAACATTTTGCGTTGGTTGTTGGTGTTCTTAGCCGTTGTAAAGGTTTTGTCACTATCGTAAACTGAACGATTATCACGTTTATTTGTGGCCTTGCCGGCTTTTGCTGTTGGCGTTGTTGTTGTCGTTGTTGATATTCTTGCACTTTGCTTTGCTGTGTTACCGTAAATGATATTTGGCCGCAGAATGCGTGAAACACTCACACGCCGAAAGAGAAAAAGAGGGACACGCAATTACTCATACACACAGACACAAGGTACACGGACAACGGAATGCATTACGTTGTTGTTGCCGGCATTGCACTTGCCTGTTGTTGTTGTCGTTGTTGCTGTTCTTGTTTCTTACTGTGCATTTTATGATGTGCAGGTGCAGGCAATATGCTCTTTGGTTTCGTTTACAAAAAGTATTTAAAAATCAACAAACAATTATTGTAAAGCGCACAACACTCACACAAACACTCTTACACTCGCATTCGTAGATGCGTAGCACACACACACGACGTAACCGATGCGTTGCGCAACACAGACAAATATGTTGCGTACGGATCGAGCGCGGATATTTAACTGAAAACAGAATGAGAGGTAATGGTCTTACATACTGTTAACTACATTTGTGAAGATAACATAATGTAAAGGAATAGACGCTGTTATCACAATGTTAAATGTTACTGCCGGCAATGCCACAAGTTGGCAACAAATCATGACGTCACAAATACAAGGTTGCTCAATTTAATTGCAAACACTTTTGTAAAAGTAGTAGTAAATCGCAATAGTTGTTTTCTTTCAAAAGCATATACCTGAATCTTTTGATACCAATGGCCAAATTCTTTCGAAATTGAAACAACAGGTTGGCAGCACAGTTGTATTGGCTAATGAGCACTGTCAGCTGTTTTTGGCGGCAAGTTTGAAATTATGGGCCTTAAAGATAACAAAGCTAATATTTGGGTGTTGCTGAGCACACAATTGGATTTATGTTTTTTTACTTTATAAATAACACCTTAGCTGAATTAATTTCGTTTTACAAATAACTTCGCCCAAGAAGCCAGCATTTAGTCGAAGTAGTTATCGGGCTATCGCTCTTAAGCATTTGCAAATTGCTTTTGCCATCACTATTACAGCTGTTTTGGCGGCATTCACGTTGAAAATATACGCAATATATTTTTATATGTGTGCATCGCAGTTGTAACTATGTGAGTTTGTTTTTATTAAGTTTGCCTTAAGTCAAGTGTTAACATTGCAATGGAGAATAAAAGCGCCATCAACGAGGCTCTGGAAAAGCACTTCAACCACAAAAGTTTCAAATCGGAGCTGCAGGAGCGAGCCATAAAATGCGCCGTAAAAAGTAAGCAAAAAAAAGTGTGTGTAAACAACGTGCTTCAATAACAATCCTAAATTTCATCATGCAGAGAAACAGGATGTATATGTATCAATGCCCACAGGTTCAGGCAAATCGCTCTGCTTTCAGCTACCTGGCCTCATGTGCAAGGATCAGTTGACAATAGTGTTTTCACCATTATTGGCTCTGATCAAAGACCAGATCGATCATCTGGCCAAGTTAAAGGTGCAGGCGGACTCCCTAAACTCCAAAATGAGCAGCAAGGAGCGCGAACGTGTCATTATGGATCTGCGTGCCATCAAAACGAACATCAAGTTTCTGTACATAACTCCAGAGCAGGCGGCCACCAAGTTCTTTCAGGAAATTCTTCACTCGCTGCACAAACACAAGAAGCTGGCCTACTTTGCCGTAGATGAGGCGCACTGCGTCTCCCAGTGGGGCCATGACTTTCGACCCGACTATCTTAAGCTGGGCGAGCTGCGTGCCAAATATCCGGATGTAGTTTGGCTGGCATTGACAGCAACCGCTTCGAAAGAGGTGCGTGAGGACATCTATAAACAGCTAAGGTTAAGACAACCCGTTGCTCAGTTCAGCACGCCCAGTTTCCGTTCGAATCTTTACTATGATATAGTGTACAAGAACTCCATTGAGGATGATTTCCAGCATTTGGCTGCATTTGCTCAACATTGTCTAGGTGATGAGGAACAGTTTAAGGCATTGCCGAAGCCAAAACGTGGCTGTGGCATTATCTATTGCCGCACCCGGGATCAAGTGGAGCGCGTTGCTGTGGGCGTCTCCAAGCAAGGACTCGGTGCGATTGCCTATCATGCTGGACTGAAGACCTCGGAACGTGTAGAAGTGCAGGAGGCTTGGATGCGTGGTGACAAGCCCATCATCTGTGCCACCAACAGTTTTGGCATGGGCGTGGACAAGCCCAGCGTACGCTTTGTCATCCATTGGGATGTGCCACAAAATGTGGCAGCTTACTATCAGGAGTCGGGTCGTGCTGGTCGCGATGGCCTCCAGTCCTACTGTCGCCTCTACTATGGACGCGAAGATGTGCGCTCCATACGTTTCCTCCTCCAGAATGATGCACAGCGTGCAAGGGGTCGCGGGGATAAGGAACTCCTCACTGAACGTGCCCTGCGTCAGTTCGAGCGTATCGTTGAATTCTGTGAACAGACACGTTGCCGGCACAAACTGTTTGCGGATTACTTCGGTGATCCGTTGCCCGACTGCAATGCTCAGTGTGATGTTTGTAAGCGTCCCAAGCAGGCGGAGAAAGCGCTCGAAACATTTCAACGTCTCTGCATGGATGCCACATTTAAATCAAGCGTCTCACTGCAGGATTGTGCAGATCTTTACGAGGGTAAGATCTGACTATACTCGTTATCCAATAAGCTAATCCCCTTGCTTCTTCAGGTGGTCGAGCTGGCAGCAAACGAGCTGCTCAAGAGTATGCCAGTGGCGATTCGGATACAGAGTCCGGACAAAGTCATGCAGTGCTCGCCAAGCGTGTGAAAAAGGAAACCGAAGATTTCATACGCGAACAGTTCAAATTGCGCAAACAATTGAGTGCTGCCCGCCAGCTGGAACAGGAAGCAACCACACAGATCGCTCGAGTGCGTCATGCACAGTCCACGGAATCAAAAGTTGCCGGCTTGCAGCATGCGCAACGTGAGAAATTTCTCGATGCACTCATTGATGCGCTCAAGTCGAATGTGCAAAAGTGTAAAAGTGATTCGGAGCAGCAACCACGAAGCGCTTTGCGGTACAACGATTATGAAGCTATCGCTGTGGATTTGGAATACGATACGTTCAAACAGCAACGTGTTGTACATCTATATAGACATGCATTAGCCAAACAGGTGTGTTTGAAGTGATAGAAGATAGCCATAAACAGGGGCTTTGATCCTTAATAAGCTTCAGTTAAGGAGTTGCATAGTATTTGCTTGTTAGATTCAAAGTTCAGTACCTTTAATTATTGTTAGTTAAAGTATTTATAGCAACCCTTCTCTAGAAACCCTTTTAATTCCTTGTACAAATCAAAGTTTTACAACGCAAAAGGCAACAAAAAAATGTATAACTTGAAAGATTAGAGCTTATAGTTCTAAAAGAAAAAAAAAACTGGCACAGACACGTTTTCTTGTTGTCTAACAAAGTGTCTAAATATAGCATACAAATGCAAGGGAATTAATAGTTTAGCAAACAGAAATAGCATTGTCTTTTCTACATTTTAAACTAAAAATAAGACAATTAATTAAAACAAAACTTATATCTTTCAGCTGGCCAGTATTAAGAAACTAACAGAGCAGACGAAATTATTGCCAATACTGTTGGATTATGTACCAAGGCCAGAGACGAGTGCCAAGGGCGCTTGGACGGGCGGTAGTGTGGCGTATTTTGAGCGTAAGCTTAAGGAGTTGGATGAGCAGAAGCCGCAGTCAATGAAGGAGCCACCAAAGGCATTGCGTGAGCGCAAAGGTTTCAAACAGGATCAAAGCAAACAAACCTCAATCTCCAGTTTCTTTAACAAAGTCAAGCAGGAAGTCAAGGAAGAGCACGAGGACGAGGACAAGGAGAAAACAGAAAGCATGGATGATGTGGAGAGCATGGTGGATACGGAGATCGCAGTGGATGCGGAAGCATTAGAAGCACTCTTGGAACTGAAAAAAGAACCAATTGACGAAGCTAATGCAGAAGAAGAGAAAACTGTGTGGAATGCCAGTGAAACGGCAGTGGATGAAACGGTTAAGGTTAAAGAGGAGCAGCCGCAGCTGACAGAGGAGCAGAGCCAAATAAAGGAGGATCTATTTGAGCTGGAGTTTGGTGAGAGAAAGTACAGACTAATGCCAAATGGTGATGGCAGCTATGATATGCATCGCAAAGCACGCGTTTCCCGTCTGGAGCAGGAAACGCAAACGAAGCTCGACAAGGAAAAGTCTAAAGTGAGCTCAAAAATCGAGTTTGTTAAAGCAGAAACTGAAACGGAAAAGATTGAAACCGAAAACGAAATCGAAGGCAGCACAGAAACATTTGGTTTTACAACCGCACGCCAAATGCTGGCTGATAAAAAAGTGGAGTTAAAATCGGATGTTGAGCAGGCAAAGGAAAAGAAAGAAGATACTGCAAAACAGGAATCTTTAAAAGAGTTCGGTTTTACAACAGCACGACAAATGCTGGAACAAAAACATAAATCAAAAGAGCAACCAACAAAGGACAAATCAGAATTAAGCAAGGAGAAAGCCAAGTTGCACAACACAAAAGTTGAGCAGCCAAAGTTAACAGACAAAGACATTAAAGAGAAGACGATTAAGCATGAAGCATCAAAGGAGAAATCAGCTGAGTCTCAAGAACGCAACAAGGACAAAAAGAAGCAACAGATCAATCAACAGAAACTCGATGTCAGCAAAGCTGTGGTGCAGTTGCTCAATCCCTACTACAAGCACAAAATAGCCACAAAAGAGCTATTTAAAGCTTTGGCCAAACTAATCACACAACGCATTTGTGATGGAAGTTTGGGTAAGTATTACATAACGATCTACACAATATAGTTTTAAAACTTCTTTGTTTTGTTTACAGGTAATGGCGAGGTTTGCAAATGTTATATCAAGGACACATTTCATGGTCTCAAAATGATTGAAAGCGATGAGGATATTGAGAAATATTTTGCCATTGCTAGCTAAAATCTCCCCTAGCAATGTGCTTAATACGTTGTTTATATATATATATCAAACTGCAAATATCAATGCAAAAGTTAAACGTTAATATATATATACATATATAAATTTTTTTTGTTGTGCTTAAATAAGTTGCTTACAGCAAATGCCTAGTTTGATCGGTTTTAAGATCGTTATTGCGGGCATATTGAAACATATGAAAACTTGTTTTGTGTTTAAACCATTATTGGTATGTGTTTGTGGAAAGAAAAGTTCTTGTTAGTTTCCCATCTCAATACCAACCTACAAAATTATGATTTCCCATAAATATTTACACTAAACATCACATCCAAAGATCAAACTTTTGTGTCAACCCTAAGATAACAATAAATATAAATTATTGACTTGCCAGTTACATATAAATTTTGTTATTTTAGTGAAAATTTATTTTCTTTCGTTATCAAAAATATTCGGTGTATAACTTATGGTTAAGTGAAGTTAGAAAAAAACACAATTCGTGATTCATATAAAATTCTTAGGGCTTTAAGCGATACTTTAACAAATATTATTCGCAACTTTTATACAAAAATTTCCTACAATTCAATTTGTACATTCGCATTTCAATGATGGCAATTATGATTGGGTTTTTTTTTTTTTTTTTGTTTCGTGTGGTTTGTAAACAATTTGTTGCAATTAGCAGGGCGGGTTTTTTTTTTTTTTTTTGTTTAAACGATTTGGAGGGCAAAGCTTATGACTATGATGCTCTGTAAATATTACAGTAACTGTGAAATGATCTCGCATCGATTCCATGTCATTCCAAATCGCCATGAACGCCAAAACGAATGGTTAGTAGCACATCCAGCAGATAGACCAATGCGGTTACCAACGAAATCGATGCAGATGCCATTACCAAATCCAAACGATGCATATTCGGATGCCAGTAATTGCGATCCTTGGTGGTGCTCCAGTCACGGAATAACAATGCAGTCACAGCGATATACAGCACAAAGCCAACCAGAGACCACAGCGTTGCAGTGCGCCAAGGTGTTCTACAGAGCGGAATATATATATAAAATATATAGCCTTCAGTTGAATTGAATTTACTTACATATCACCAAAGAGCGCCATTATCAAATAGATTGCCGTGTAAATGGCCAAAGCACCAAATGTCACATAGCACAGAGCCATAACTCTGGGTGTTATAAAGACACGCAATTGCGAATTGGTTGCCGGCTCATCGATCAAACCCAGGCAGCATATTAGCAGGCACTGTATATTAAAAGCAGTAACACATTTGTTTTATTTAATGAACATATAGTTGCAATAAATACAAATTTTATAAAATCAAGTTAAAATATAACAAATACATCAGTTTTTTGCTCTTTGTACAGACTTTTAAACGAAAAGAAATGATAAAAGCAGGATTTGTTATTCATAAGCTTATTGAATTTTTAAAAAACATTAAAAAAAAAACCCTTAAAAATATTCAAAAAATATTAAGTTCAATCTAAAAAAGTTAAAACTCTAGCAGAAACTGAATTAAAACTTTTTAGCTTAGCATTAAATTTATTTTTGCGTAAACAGCTTTAAGCTTCATGTGGATAGGCTAGTTTCAGGGCTTACCTTATACTTGATTCTTGCATGTTAAGTAAAAATTGCACTTACCAGTTCAACAACTTTAATGGATATTAGGGTATAGGTTGCCTTCTTGTTGCCACTTGTTGTGGCAAAGGAATTATCATCCGCTGGCGACATTTCGACGCGTGAGATTTCTATTAGAGCAATAAGAACAAATGCAATTAATCAATCAATTAACAATAATATTCAATTTAATGTTTGTTTGTTTTCTGTTAAATGAGTCAGCCAATTGTCAGAGTATAATAAGTACCTATAGAACGCAAGTAACTAATTTTGTTCGTATATATATATATATATATATATATTGCAATCCTCTTCTACAATAGAACATTTTTATATTTATTTTCATTGTGTTTTTTTCTTTCTGTATTTTTGCCATATTTGGCTTATTGGGTTATATATATTTGTATTATTCTCGAGTGCGTTGTGAAGCGTGTAAAATGCTACGCAATAAATGTGTGCTTTCAGGAATTTGTGTCAATTTGTGTCTGCCACATCTTCAACTTTGGATGCTCCAAACCAATTGATTGGCTTTCGAAAAGGGCACCTACGAGTATGATGTCAGGAACTGGGTGTGGGTACAATTTCAAAATACTAAATACCCCAAAATACTATGCACATAACATGCCTAATGAGTTATTGGAATGAAATATTGATGACTCGGAATGCCTGATTCATTTCTCTACGCTATTAAACGCTTAGCTATTCCGAGCGATTAGTTTTAATCGCTGCTCAAAGTCCTGTTTGATGAGCTGTGCTCATAATTACATTGCTTATGGCTAACAATGCGACACTTGGCCAGGCTAACACTTTAGCTTTGTTGTTGTTGTCGTTACTTGTCGCTTCATGGTTCAGTTATTCGGGGGCATTCATTCATGCCCCATTGGCGACAATCATTGATTAACACAAATTGCATTTTGCCTCAAGGCATGTACAATAAAAAGCATGAAAAAAAAATACCATAAATGATGTAGTGGAAAGCTCAGAGAGAGAGAGAGAGAGGAAGGTACCATACTTCACAATTAAAATGCACGTGGGAAAAGCAGAACCCAAAAAAGACGAAAAATAAAATCCAGACAGCAAACAACTTTCTTTCCCCTTGAGAAAGACTTTCGAGAGAGAGAGAGAGATAGTGATAGGGAGAGAGAAAGTTGGTAGTTAAGCATATCTGTAAATAGTGCACTATTGTTCGTTGTTTAACACTAACTTATGGCCCTTAATCAACATTTTAGTGTGCAGGTTCGGTTTCCGTTTGAGGGTGCTAAACTATTGCGTGCTTTGATCAAATCAACAAATAACAAGATAATGAGTGTAACAAAAAATAAACAAAAGAAAGAAAAAAGCTTTCGATTTACTAAACATTTAAATACTCTACATGCTATGGAAAGCAAAAACTATAAAGCTTTAAGTATTTAAATAAACAAAAAGTATATTAGAAACTGTCCAAAAATTAACAACTTTATTCAAAATTATTTAAATATTCTCACAAAATAGATTACTGCATGCAAAAAACTGGTTTTGTTTAAATACTTCAAGTCATGAATAATGATTAGAATCAAAGCGCTAGCAAATCAAAGTCGTAATATTAATTGAGTAATACTTGGGACAATATTTTCCACATTGCTGCTAACGCATTTCTCACGTTTTTGTTGTTATTTTTGTTTGGAAGAAAGCCACGAAAAGAAGAAAAACAAAAACTGGGCGATCAAAACAACCAAAAAAAAAATGTAAACAAATCGCTTGACCAGTTGAACGGGTTTTTACTTAAGCGTCAGCGGGGGAGAGACAAGCAAAAAAATACAGAGAGCGAGAGCGAGAGAGAGAAACTGAGAGAGAGCGAGGTAGCCACACCTGTTTTGCGCTCGCGCAGCACTCACAGTTCAGCTCAGAATGCAGGCATGCACAATATTTTGACCGGCAGTGTGCTTTAACCTCGTTTCGCTTTCCGTTTGCAGGGATCTTTTACGAAAAGGGCTTGGCAGGCAGCCCTATAACTGGTCTGGTCTGGTCTGAGCTGGTCTTGCTGGCAGCAGCTTTAAAGATTGGGTCATCGACTTGCCAGTTATGTTGATCTCGCTGTTTCTTGTTTTGTTTTGATCTCTCATTCTTATAGACAAAGCAACTCTATTCAGTCCAATCAGACTGCACTTCAGTCCCAATCAGCTTCATTTGAGTTGAATTATACAGTTTCCTGTACAGTAAACAGCTTTAGCATTTAGGATAGCATCATCTCAAATATTGCGCACATTGAAAAATATAACAGAAAAAACACGTTTTTTGTTGTTTTCGTTTCCATGAACACACCCACCACTGCCCAGCAATGCATTGATATGAAAACAACTGGCAAACTGGCTTTTGGCACACTGGCTTTCTACACTTGGCTATAAGGGGCGGCGGTTTGTTCTGGCGCCTACTGTACTTTGCCAAAGCAAAGCTTTTGTTATTGCCCTTAAAAAACAATGCGCAACTGTTGGGAGTAAATCGTTGCGATTTTTGTAGCGCGCCGCGTTTGTTGACCTCATTTGGACCCACACCCCAAACATGGCCAAGTAACCTACCCGAAAGGGGTTCCAGCACATGCCATGTTGTGCCTACCCCTGTCATCCAATACAATATAAGCTATTGTGGTTTGGGGTATTTGTTTTTGTTGTTGCTGTTGTTGTTGTTAGGGCGTTCGAGCCAATTCAAATGACAACGAGCTAAGCTGAAGGTCAGTGTCAGTTAGTTGCAACTAGGATTTATATGGCTTGAAGAGCTCTTTATTGCTTTTAAAGCTAGACAAGTGTACAAACTCTTTAGTAGCTTTTAAAAATTATTTATTATTTTTCTAAAATACTTTGAGTTTTTTGCAAAAAGAGCTTTAAACAATTTTAAGTGTCAGCAAGGCGTGACTACGTAATAATACAAAAACTCAATTTGATGACACTTGCTTAAACTAGGTAATAAATTGTGTGTTTTAATGATGGTTTGTTTGTTTGTTTCTCAAACGGTTAAATGGTTTTGGGATTTTATTTAAAGTTCCCACTAAAGTTGCGCTATTTTCAATATTAATTATCAACTTAAACTTTTCTTTTTTGTATAATTCTATTGTTGCATTCATTATTCAATGCTATCTTAAGTTTTTTAATATATTCTTTTATATTTATTTCATATTTGTAATGTTTTTTCTTGTTTGTTGTTTTTAGACCTATTTTTTGTTTAGGAATTAATCAAGCCACATTAAAAATGTAACATTTTGTATATATATTACATATATTGGTTTTAAATTCAATTTTTTATATATTTTTAAAAATTTTTCCAATTAAATTTGGTTTTATACTTGAGAATTTTAAATAAATAAATCTTTTTTACATTTTCTAACAATTTTACATATTTTTACCCTATATTTTCTTTGAGTATGACATCTATTTTAATACTTTATTTGCCTTAAAACACGCCCAATAAATATTCCCGACATGTGCTCTTTAGTTTACGGAGAGTATTCAAGTTAATTGAGTGAATCATTAGATCAACAATTTGTTAGCTAGTGTAAATAAATGGATGCATAATTAGCAAGTCGAATAAGAACATCAGCAAGAATATGTTACGCTCTTATTATTGTTATTGTTGTTACTACTGTACTGCAATAACAATTAGTATTCGGGTGGGGCTGAGTCTGCAGACTCAGCAAGAGCGCTTCAATCTTGAGAAGATAATTGAGTGGAAAAAAGAGAATATAGAATAAGAGATCTAAAACTCTAAAATTCAGAAACAACATTCGATGATGCATTTTTTTAAAGTTAGTTACAACTGTATTTTTGTTAGGTTATTTCAAAGTTTATGTTGGCTGACAACAAAAACAGGTTTTTTTTAGTGGTATGTGTGTGTGTGTGTGTGTGTTGCAAACATATTTTGCATTTTGCGTACATGGCTAATACTTATTAGAGGTGCAGATAAAAGTGCAGCCAACTGTTGTTGTTGCTGTTGTTGTTAGCTTTTAGTATTCCTCAGAAACAATAACACAGACGACGGCACTAATACAGCTACACTTTGAATTTCAAGCGCGCAATTTTTGGGTATATGTATTGGTTTTTATTTTTTCTTCTTATAATTTGAATTTATTGCTGCTTCGCTCAATCGGGAAAGTTTGAAACTGAAACCGACGACACGCAAACGTCAACTGTTGTAACGTAGCCAAAACCCAAACCGTTCAAGCCCAAGCCCCAGCTCCCAGCCCACACACACACACACCCAAACGCAAAGAGAGCAAGAAAGAGAGAGAGAGCGCGCGCGAGCAAACAGTGAGGGAAAGAATGTGAGCGGGCAGCGCTTGAAACATGTTTAGAAACCCAAAGCATGCCAAGTGTTGTTTTTTATTTTATTTTTTTTATGCCAAGTTGTTTGCACAACTAATACAAGGCGACATATACAGGCAAACATAAGAGTAAAAAAAACATAATATATTCAACTGAAAACTTTGGTTCAACAATTAACACCTTTTGCATTTGCAATTGAAGCAAACGAATGCTGGCTTTTTAGTGTTTGTAGTTTGTTTTGAAAATGCCTATAAACGTTAAATGGACAGCAGTGTAAATTGCCCAAATTAGCCAAGACACAAGCTGGACAACAAAGCGAGACAAATATGCTAGACAGCATTGTGCTGTGGTTGTAAACACGGCTAAAGGGAATTTCAGGTGTCTAAATAAAGTGCCTTTATTCATTTTAAGCTGAAAAAACTGAAACACATTTGAAAAGAATACTTTATCGTTTACAAACACAATTCAAAAAGCATTGCTTTATTATTTTGTTTTTTTGTTATTGTTTTTTTTACTTTTGTTATTAGTTTTCATTTTTTTTTTTATCATTTAACAAAAAATATACACAGATATAAACTATGAAATAGAAAAAACTTTAAATAAATACATATTGTTTAACTGTACAGAGCATTATGATATAATTGATTTTTTTTGTATGCTTTTTTTCTTTAGTTTAAAAATTAGAATCAGCATTAAAACAACAAAACTTAAAAACAGTCTTTCCGTTTACACGCCACAAAAATAATTGCCGCTACTTAAGATTAACAAATAACTAGCTACAACAAACACAAAAGAAACGCATTAAGCTACAATTAAAGCGTAAACATAACTTTATCAATGGTTAAACTACATTAAAGACTTTTCTTCTATGTACAGTTTGGTTGTTCATTTCTTTTTTTCACTCACTATTGTGTTCGATTTCTGGGTTCTATTTTCACTTGATGCTTTACTTGCATTTTTCAAGCCACTAATCATAGCATACTTTTTGGATGACAACTAAAATATGTAAAGTATTTTTAATAGAAAAAAGTCCCTTTCAATTGCGAGCGCTTTTTTACTCTCTAGACTTTACTCATATGTACAAAATAACATTTTACTGTGTTTACCTTTCTGGGGTTTTTTTTGTTTTTTTCTTTTGTATTAAATACATGTAAAATGTTTCATAATTCGCGATCGCATAGCCTTAAGCTGAGCGGTGTTTTTGGTGCCAAAAGAAACTCAAATTCCGTTTCCAATGGCTTCACAAAGCTGACTTCAAACGACAGCACCAACTGCAAATGAGAAATGCTTAAGACACGCCATTACCTTGTACATGTTGTAACTAACCTTGGCTAACAGTAATACCACTTCCATTTCAACGAATCGCTTGCCTGGACAGGTGCGTCGACCCACTCCAAAGGGCACCACAATACTTGCACTATCCACATTCACTGTAAAGTTGCCTGAGCTGGCATCAATCCAACGTTCCGGGCAAAATTGTTTGGCCTCTTGAAAGTTGCTGTCCTTGTGGCAGGCAATCATGTTCTGGCACAATACCACAGTCTAAATAGAAGTTAACTGTTTTATTGAAAACTTCCAAGTTTTTTTTAATACTTACGCCTGCATTCAGAGAGTAACCGGATAGTTCCATATCCTCTTCGAGTATGCGTGCCAGACAAAAGGCAGTGGGTCTCAGTCTATATGACTCTTGAATACAGGCCTTGGTGTAAGTGGCATTTGTGAGTGCATCCTGCAGGATATTCGTGTCACGATACTCCAGAAACTCACTGAGTATGCGTGGCATTGAGGAAGGCTCCCCCGTCACAGAACTGAGCACAAAGAGCAGTGTGTTGGCTAGCTAGATAGAGGGAGAGATTGGGTAGGAGGCAAGCAGAGTGATAAGGATTTGATGAAGGTTTCGCCTTTTCTTTCTTATTCACTCACCGTTTCAATGCCTGCAGCAATGAAATCTATAATAGCCGACTTCTTATCCCTTATATCCAAGTCTTTGAGGTCGAGAATGTTAAGGAATATGCTACGTAATCCTGCCGCATCCTCATCCTCGCAGGCAGCCGACTTCTTGTGCTCCTCCAGTTCATTGTCAATGATCTCGGAAATGACACTGCATGCGAATCAAACACATTAAAGATCCCCAATAAAGTCAACGCATATATCATCTTATACCTACTCATAGATCAAGTCCTCGGCTCGTGCAAACTCCCGGTACGTCTTCGTTGGAAAGTACTTCCACAAGCCCAAGCCATAATACGAATCTCTTTGCGAGATGAACAACTGTTTGACAGCTGCCGCCAGTTGACTAATCTTCTCCGGCTGCTTTGTGTTGACCGCCAGGAAACCCATGCGTCGGCCCAGCATCAAGGTACATACAGCCTCCAGACCCATCAGATTGGCCAACTCCTCAAAGTTGGCCACCACCTGAGTATTGGGATCCCTTCTGGCTCGCAACAGCTCTACAAAATCATCACAGACAGCATTGAGAGCTGGCAGAAAATTCTGCAGTATACGTGGCGAAGTTATGCTGGAGGTGAGAGAGGAACGCAACTTCTGCCACATGGGACCCTGCTCATTGACAATGCCAACGCTGGCATAGCGATCGGGTCGAGATTGTCGATACATGACAATGATCTCGGTGGGCGGACGAAAGGGATATTTGCTGGGATACTTGAGTACTTTCTCCAGATCCTCACGCTTATACAAATGGACAATGGGCACATTCGATGGCATCACTTCCAACACAATGTCACCATATTGACGATTTAGATCTGCTTGCGAGAGAGATAAAGAGAAAGCGAGAGAGAGAGGGAGAATATTTATTCGCCTGTGTTCTTTGATATTGTGAGTGTTTTTCACCTGCGTAGACCTCATGCAGCTTTGTCATTTTGTAACGTCGAAAGAAGATGAGGAATATCCATTTGGTGCCCAGAAAGGGTATACGCTGTGGTCCTGGTATATCCCAGATGGTGCGACGCTTCGCACACTGCTGCTCAATGGGCGTGGCATGATAGCAATCCTCCAGCGGTGTGTTCTTCAACAGTGGCTTCAAATAAATCGCACTGATCTTCTGACGATGAATCGCGCAATAGCAACCGAGTACGAGTGCCAGGGCGAGCAACAGTATCACGGCCATTACCATTGGACGCTATGAGAGAGCGAAAGAGAGAGAGAGAGGGAGAGAGATTGAGTTTAAGAGAGGGAGTTAGAAGTAGTGAAGTAGTTTAGTCGCTCGCCTTACGGTTTAATCGCAGTGTTTAATTTGTTTTTTTTTTGTGATTAAAAGTCGACTTGATTTGATATGCAAATTTTTGTGTAAGCACTTGACCAATTTTATTTTAGGCCTTTGCATTGAAGTCATGAACAGAGACAGAGACCCCAAAGCCAAACCGGTCTCCGGCCTAACCTTAAATTAAACTTAAAATTATTATTTGCCATTTAGATTTGCTAATCGACAATTTTGCATTGTACAAAAAAAAAAAACAAAAAACTCTTTTTGCTTCTTGGCACTATGATAAGAATTCTACTTTTCTTTTTTTTCTATTTTACTTTCTTAAGCGCTTAGATAAGATAAACACAACAACGATACAGTTCAAGGTTATTCCCACAAAAAAAAAAGAAAGAGTTTCTGTGACTTGCCTAAAAAAATGTAATAAAAAATCATGGCAATAAAGCGAAAAAAGTGAATTGAATTGCGTTTGTTAACGTTTGCTATTGGCCAAGTTATATGTATAGTGAAAACAAGTATTTAACTTTGACTCAGATAAAATAGTAAAAAACGTATGTTAATTTAATAATCTTGGATTAGAATAAGCTATTTGTAAAATATTATATCTGAAAGTTGTGGGAAAAAACTATATTAAGACCTCTAACAATTTAAATAAAAATAAATAATGATTTAAATTAAGCAAAGATTGTAGATAATAAATTTAATTAAAATATATATTTTCCCTTTTATTGATTAGAAATAAAACAAAACACAACATGTATTACGACAAAAATATGAATTATATTTAATTAAATTAGTTTCAAGAGATCAATAAATTATTAAAATCTACAAATCCTTTTTTTCTATTTTTTTTATGGAATAAGTATATTTTGGTTCGTGAAAATAATTTAGTTTTTTGCTTCTATACTTCTATACTAAAAATATTATATTTTTAATTGCTTTCCTAATTTATCAAGATTTTTTAAATGTACACTATTAGGTGTTATATTTAATATTATATTTTAATATGGCTGGCAAAAATTTCACACCTGATTAACAAATTCTACGTCACGTAAATAAAAATAAATAGCTTTACTTTGTCATATTATTTAACTAAAAACATGATTATTATTTATGTTTTACCTATTAATTTAATCGCAATCTTATTAAATTATTAACTTGCTACGTTTTTCGCACTTTTATATCACAAAAATAAATATTTGCTAGCAACCGCAACAACAAAACGAAGTCAACTGGTATGGGCAAAAAAAAATCATAATAATAATGGGTATAATAAGAACTTAATAGGCAAAAATATATATAAGTATATGTATACATTTCTGAATCGTCATTGCCCGAGGCTGTCTGTCGTAAAAATTGTTGCGATAAACAAAACCCGAATATATTTTATTGTACATACGAAAAAAAAAATATATATATTTATTTATTTTGCGCATTAGCCCAATTTGATTGGTTAGTGTGTGGAGAAATGATTGCTAGAAATTGTGAAATTCTAAACCAAAACAAAACGGCCAAGAGCCAAAAAAAAAGAAAAGAGAGTTAATAACAAGAACTTTCCCATCGTCTCGTTTTACATAATAATAAATTACATAATATACATACCGATGTATGTATGTATGTATATGCTTTCTAATGTCGCATTCTTAACTTGGCCGATGCTTTCTTTGTCGCATTGCCTGTGTCTGGTTTTCTAAGCCGGTTTTCAACATACTCTACGACTCGACTCGACTCGAACCGCGGCGGGGAGCCGCTTCTAACGCGACTCTAACGACAAAGCCAAAGACATGCCAACTCAATTCCCCTTCCGCCCTCGGCTCGATTCCGTTTCGATCTATGTGTATATGCATATTAATCATGGTATGCCGGTATGGCAAACCGCGCAGCTAGCGAGACCTGTGTTGTGTTGAGAATTCGCAAGAATTCTTATTAAAAAGCGAGTTTTTTTTTCTATTTTTTTTCTGTTTTTTTTCTATTCATCTACTTGGAAAAGTGAGAAGCGCTTAGAACAGCGCACGCGTCGCCACATAGATGATGAGGAAGTGATTAACAGCAAAGAAGGAAGTGTTGAACTGGCTATGATTTCAATTTCTTGTGTTTCTACTTTTTGCAAAGTCAGCCAACTACGATCACACGAGCCTATCTATATTAATGAGCTAAGCACAAAGCAAATCAAATTCAAACAACTAGCCTAATCTCACGATTAAACATAACCAAAAAAAAAAAAAGGTGTCTTGCTTTTATCTTGATTTCTTTTGCACATAATTTTCAATTGTGTGGTTTGGTTTTTATTTGATATACGCACACGTTTGTGTGGCCGGAACAAACAATATCTCTGTCTATAGCTGTGGGGTAATGTTTGAGTTATCATTAATCATGTTCGAGATATGATCTTAAGATTGTTCTGTTAAATAATCCGAATTTTGATTGATTGTATAGTTCGTATATGAGAAAAGAGAGAGAGAAAACTGATTCAAAGAACATTGTTATTAAGAAAGATTTTTCTATTAAACCTTACTTGTTGTTTAACAAAACATTTTAAGCATATACTTATATGAAAGATCAAAAACAAACAATGTTAAAGGCAGTTTCGTAGCATTTTTGTATAGCCTTTTGCCCAGTGTAAGATTCGCACGCCCCTTTTTATAGGTTAGCCTAATTTCTTGGATCAGTTTACAGCTTTCTTCGCTTTCCCAAATGTAAAACACAAAAAATAAGAGCAATAAATATGAAATTTATTTTGACAAAATCAGCAAAAATATATTCGTTTTCGCATTGAACCGACTCCTTTGGCGTCAGGCAGTCCACGTCCAAGTCCAAGTGCAATTGCAAATTATTGTTGACACCTACATAAAATTATTCAGCGTTTGCTTAGTAACTTTATTTATTTATTTTTTTTATTATTGTATTTTTGTCGATTTTTGAAGGTAGCCTGCAAACGTTGCTAAAATTTGACAAAAAAAAACAAAGAAGAGAACTAAAATATGGGGGAAAAAAAAAGGTGTTCCACCAATTAGCCGATATTTAGTTGTTGTTTATTTTGCGAAATAAACAAGTTTGTGTTTTCATCAGAATTTACATAAAGTTATGATTATATTCTTGGCTATTTTTTTTGTTTCAACAATTTTTATTGGCACATTTTTTGTTTCCAGTCTACATTTATGCAAATGAGACAAACCAAAAAAAAAATATATATATATATATTTAAAAAAAGCCACGCGATCCGTTGCGCAGTTACAGCAGAAGAAGAAATAATGGCTTGAAAAGCGTAGAACGCTTCAAATCAGCAGATTATGTCACAATACTGCCGACGAGCAATACATATAAGATTGCACACGCAACGGAACCCAAACCGAACCACAACAAGCCAAGCCGAACCGAACCAAACCGAACCGATGGCTTCATGGTCACGGCCAAGTCTCAGCCAAACAGTTGGCAAACAATTTTTCGCGCATAACGTTTGTCAGCTGTTCCATGAAGCAATAGATAGCGAGCAAAAGAAAGAGACAGCGAGAGAGAGAGAGAGAGAGACTTCAAACCCATTAGCTAAGCCACTAAGTCCGTCCAACGTTTGGCCAAGTTCAATGTACGGCCAACGACGTGCTTGAGATACAACACCAACAAACTGAATGTTGAGCAGAGTTGTTGTTGTAAAGCAAAACTCCAACGCCAACGTCTAACCAAACTCTCAGTGCTTTCAAATGGTAATAGACAAATGAAGAAATAGAGAAATTTCGCATTAGATTTTTTGTTGTTGTTGTTGTTTTTTTACATTAGAAGAGCGAAGCGTAGCAAAGCCGGCTCTGACCAAAACAAGCTTTTGGCTTTTGTTTGTCTATTATATATTTATTTATTTTGTCCCAGGTTCTCAGGCCTGGTGTGCGTGTGTGTGTGAATTATTCAATAGCCAAAGAATCGTTAGAAAGGCAATAGAGAAGAAAAGTGAAAGAACTTTTAAGGGGAAACTTGACAAAGAAGCCATGATCGTTTATTGAATAACAATCAGAAAGACTTCCAGAAACTATGGGAACCAAAAACTTAACCTAACTACTTTCTATTGCTTGGGTAAAATAGTGTTTCATAACTTTTCGAAAAGCTTCAAAACTTCGAAGCATCTGGAACAAAGAATCAAGTATTTGAAATGAAAGTAAGTTTCGCTTTAATTGATGAGTGTGCCAACTAAAAATAAAACCCCAAAGCCCGTTTCAAGCCACAATTATCGTCTTATAAACGAAAATCATTGACTCTCAAAAAAAAATAATAATAATAATAATGTGGCGGTCAATGCTCGTTGCAAAAAAAAAAGGAGCGACTGACATTCACTTTGAAAATGCATACAAAAAATTATTTCTGAACATTACAAATCGCAATAACAACGCCAATAAATGGCAAATGTAAATTACGCAATGTGTGTGCGTGTGTGTGCGTGCGTGTGTGTGTGTTTGTGGAGTAATGATGATAATGAACTTGAGGCGCACATAATTGATAAGAAAATAAAATAAAATATTATTTAAATAAGGCACAAATGCAATACTTGATAAATAATAATTATAAGATTAAATTAAATAAATAAATAAAATATGAGCTGCAGACGCACACACACACACACACACACAAACACACACACACACTAACGCACAAGATAAACAAGTGCAATAGCCGTGAGAAGAGAGTTGAGAAACTAATTGCAATTTTAATGCGCTTGTTTGCCAAAGTCATAAAATAAAAAAAAAATAAATAAATACAGCACATAATACTTATTTGTATATATATAAATAATATTGCTTATTGAGTTTACTTGTTATAAATAATATTGGCTTACAAACTGATTTAGCATTGAAATATTAAATATTATTTTTTTTTTTTTGACAAGAAGCTCTTTATAATACTAAATTGACCTTGACACATTTCTTAAGATTCTTTTTATTGAAACAACTTACCTTTTCTTTTTTATAGTAGTGTATTTTAAATCTAATAAAAGATTTGTTATAAATTGTATAGATTTTTTTTCTTATGTTTTGTTTTTTAAGTCAATGTTGAACTTTTAGCTAGCATTTTCAGGCATTTTGTTGTTGTTGTTGTTCACTTAAATATTATTATTATTGATTTATTGCACTTCATTCTACTATATACGAACTATTATCACTAACCGGCATTTGAATTGAGCTTAATTTATGTATATATATATATATATATGTATATATTTAATTGATATTTTTGTTATACTTATTATTTCCATGTAGAATATTTAATAAATATTAGTAGCTAGTATATATATTGCACATTGATTATTTTGTTGATTATTAAAGCTTTATTTATTTATTTAGCGTTGCATGTTTGCATAAACAGAATCAGCTGCTTCTCTTGATGTTATTGTTGTTGCTGTTGTTGTTGTTGTTGCCGTTGAAGTTGCACTCGTCATCATCGTTCCGAATACAATAGAATAGGCTTTAATCACGCCCAGACATTGCACTTTTGCACTCGTACTGAAGATTTCTAATTGCCCACTGTATGTGTGTGTGTGTGATTGTGTGTAATCAAAACCGCATCCGTATCCGTTCAATAGAATTGTGCGTGAGTGTGTGTGTGTGCGTTTGTGCAAACTCAAAACCGGAGAAGCTAAAACCGACTGAATTCAAAATCCGATTCAGAATCCGTAGTCAGTAGCCGTTTAAGCACAGTGCCCGCTACGATGACAACTGCGACGCTTAGTCAAAGACTGACTGAATATGAATGGGAATAAATGTTGAGCCCACAGTTGACGACGACGGACACGACGACGACGACGACGACGAATATCAACGATGTATGACGAACGTTTGTTTCGGGCGCTTCGGCAAATGCGATCGCGAGCAGCCAGCTAGCTCTTCAACTGATTTAATAACACAGCTACAACAACAGCAACAACAACAACAGCAGCAACAGAACAGATGCAACAAGTAGCTACGATTCGGATCGATCGTTTGTTGTTGATCGTGCGCAATCAACGAACAGATCAATCGACCGACCAGCTGTTCGAATCCGTTTTGTGTGAGTAAGGTAAGGTACTCTACGTATGTGTGTGTGTGTGTGGGGTCTGATCGAGTCTCCCGGCAGGCTGATGCCGCTTGATACGACAAACACACACACACACTCTCGCTCGCTCTTACTCTCTCTCTCTCTCTCTCTCTGTGTGTGTTGTTTTGCTCTCCCGCTGATAAGAGGACAACAATAACAACAAGTGCTGTTTATTTATTTGTTGTTTTTGCATATAAAATCTCAATGTAAGTTTACTAAAGACAACAATGGGAGCCAAGGCGATGTATTGTATTGTATATTGTTGTGTGGCTTATTAAATTGTTGTTTACATCCGAGAGTGAGCGAGAGAGATGCAACACACACACACACACACACATAGGCATAACACACAGCAATAGCTACCTCAATGCGTGGCCGCGTGAGCTGCCTGAAGTTGCCTTTCGGCGCTCTAGCTGCTTGGCGTGAGGTAGGTTGGATTACATGCTGCTACTACTGCTTATCGACGACTACAACAAAAACTGCATAACTGGTTCGTCTAGGCAGCGGCAGCAGCAGCAGCAATAAAATCAGCTGTGCTCTGTGTTAGCGTCTGGCAGTGTGTCCAGATGTCTGACCTGCTGCAACAATGTTGCCGCCAGCACTGTGCTGTGCTCGGCTGTGTGAAAGCGAACAGCGAGGAGTAGGAGTAGAAGTCGAAGTAGGCAGCACGAGGAGGTATACTAGTGGGTAAGGGATCGTATACGATGTGTGTGTGTGTGTGTGTGTGTGTGAAAGACAGAGAGAGAAACAAGTGTGCGCGCTAATTGTCTTGATTGAGTTTTAAATTAATGCGAATTTGAGTTGGAAGTTGTGTTGTTGTTGTTGTTTCAAGTCATGCAATATGCGCTTTACACACACACACACACACACACACTGATACATATCAAGAATTAAGTGGCTGAAAGTGTTGCAGCAACAATTGAACTGAGCGGCTTACTTTATGGATGGGATCAGTTGGAGTAAGGGTTAGGCACTAACATGTTTTGATACATACAAATACAAATACAAATATTTAAAGTAGAGCAAATAGATATTTCAGCTTGTACTGAATTCAATTTAATAAACAAAAGGGTGAAAAACATTTATTATAGCAATTGAGTTAACTTTTTAGATATGTATGTAAACAGAGAAAATTGTTTATAATATTTGAATTTAAGTAAAAAAATACTTCAAAACAAATAAACACGACGAAGGTGTTCTTAGATATATCTAAACAAAAAGCGTGGGAAAAATAAACAAGAAGATTTTCATAAACAAAATAATGTACCTTATGTAAATCTCACTTTTAAAAAGCCAAATATATACAAATATTGAACAAAAATTAAACAAATAAATAAGCGAAAAAAATTGCAAATCGCTATATTAAAATATATGACATAAACCATAAGTTTAAGCTCAAATAAATTAGGAAATTTAAAAAAAAAGTTGTATGAATACAATAAGAAAAGCTCCTAAAATTAAAACAATTTTCTATTATGAAAAATCTTTTAAGCAACGTGTTTAAGTTTTAGTTGTTTTTCTTTACTTAAATCGTTTTCTAAACCAAGCAATTTTCATCCTTCTTTACTTAATTGTATCAAATCAATTAAATCAACTTTTAAGCCGCCTTATAGCTGATAACTAAAACAATATCGTGCATGATCAGCAAAAAAAAGCCAAAAGATAACACTAAACAAGGCCAGAAATCAACTAATATGATTATGTCTCATGGGAATTAATGAATGATTAAATGAATGAATGACCAACTGCGTGAATGAATGAATTGCAGGCGCATAAGCTTTTGTATTATTAATTAACTTGACTTCTTTTTTTTTTTAGTTCGCTTGCTTCTACAACTACTGCTGCTGCTGCTTCTTCTTCTTCTTCTTCTTCTTGTAAATCCCACAATTATGCCATACCAGACTGCCTGCCTGCACTTGAGCTGGCTGCTTTGCTCACTCTCCGTCTTCGTCTTCGTCTTCGTCTTAGTTTCAATCTCAATGTTATGGCGCAGCTCTTGTCTTGGGTTGGTCAGTCAATCAAAGGCAACAGAATCACAAACAGAAACAGAAACAGAAACAAAACAAAAAGGCAACCGCTGTCTTAATACTTCTTTTCAATTAGCTCTGGACGCCACACACACACACACACACACTAAAAAAAACAACAACAACCACAATTAACAGCAAAAATAAAAAAACAACAAGCGACTTTTCCAAACGAACAGGTTTTTCTCACGCGCTGTGTAGGACGGACGCCAGCAAGCGTTCTATGTTTGTTTGTTTGTGTTTTGTCTTTGTGTTTGTGTTTGTGTTGTTGATCATGATTTTCATTTGAATTTTCATTCAACGACAAGTTTCCACCATATGTGGCAAGAACTTTTCACTAGCCTTGCCTCTTCTCTCTATGTAAATGATAAAGACTAACCAAAGTTAACTTCCTTCAAGTGTTTGCAACGCGCCCGCCGCGACACTTTCGGCTCACTTCATTTTATGGACTGGACTAAAGTAAGATCGTGTTTCGAATCTCTGGCCTCGCATCTCTCACGGCCCACAAGCAATTGCAATTGTCGGGGGAGCTGCCGCAGAAGAAGACTCCGCTTGCTGCCGTGTCAGTTGCAACGCCGATCGCAGTTCCAGTCGGCGTTCCCTTAACATTTAATGAGCATTAACAAGCTGCACTTAAATGCAATAATAACAACAACAATTGATAACAACCAAACAGAGAGAGAGAGAGAGAGAGAGAGAGAGAGAGAGAGAGAGAGAGAGAGAGTGTGTAAGAAGCTGTTCGAAACGATCAGCAGGTGCCCTGCTCTTCTCTGCGATTCTCATATCGTTTACTTAGCTTATGCTTAATACGATTCTAAAACTATTTGTTAGTCTTTACCTACAACCATAATACGTATGCCTTGCAGAGTATACTCGAACTACTTGGAATCATGCCAAGCTCCACGCAGTCTGAGTACGCACACACACTCTCGTTGTTGTTGTTGAGAAGTGTTTCGCTTGATTAACACGAGCTGCAAATTCATTTTGCCCAGCTCTTTGTTATTGCTGTATGCGAGTGGGCAGCATCCTCAAGAGCAACATTGAAGAAAGAAGCGGTAAATGCTAAGGGGCCAACACTTGCCACTTGCCACTTGCCACTTGTGTATGTGACCCAATGATCCACAAAAATGGGAGGGGATCGAGAAAGAAAAAAAAACACATCAGATAAGCAAAATGCAAAAAAAAAAAAGAAGGGAAATCAATCGCTGCGATTACTTTAGCACGAATCGAAACATAATCTACTATTACCAGAGCCCTACTCTACAAACATACTGACTAGCCGCCCATTCATTGAGGCACACACACACGCACACACTGCTCCCCCCTCTACCTATACGTTTTGTATTCCCATTCATTTCCATACATTGTGCGTTGTGTAGTTGCTTTTGCTTGTCCTTGAACTTGACCCAGCAGCGTTGACGAGCGGCCCTTTCTTTTTTTTTTTATTATTATTATTGTTATACACAAGTGTATACACACACACGCACACACACCATGCCACTATAATTAATAAATTGTAGTCTCTCTGTCTCACTCGTTCGCTCTCCTTCGCTGTTGGAATCTGTGCAAGTGTCTACTTATCTCTTGAGTGCTGCTTTGCGCCGTTTTTGTTTTTTCTGTTTTCTTGTCATTCGCCTCTTTCTTGCTCTTGTTACAGTTTGTAATATTGTCTCATCTTTCTAGTCTTTTTTTCTTTATTTGCGTTTTAAACAAATGTTTAGTGACACTCTACGTGTTGAACTATTGCACTTTGGTTATTGATAAGAAGTGTGAATTTATTTTTGGCATCAAAGCCATACAATACAATGTCGCTGCATTATTAGCAATCAACGAGAATAGAAATTGGCATTCACAGGTTAATTGAGCGCAAAACACCAAAGACCAAATGCATTTCCGCCTCGTACAGAAACCGGAACTTGAACTTTGTGAATCAGGCAAGTTTGGCAGCAGAGGTTTGTTTTTTAGCATAGCTTCCTCACTTAGGCACTATATAACTGGTCAAACTTTCCCAGACTTTCGCATATATTGCTGGTGTCAACAGAATTTTGCTTTGACTAGGGTTTCATTTTCGCATAGGTCAAATATTTCAATGTACTAGCCAAATAAGTATCGTTGTGAAACGATTTGTTGTCATAGCTCTAGGTGTTTGTTTGTATGATTGACGAGGTGTGGCGCTACTCGTATTACCAGCTCCAATTCTTCCAACTCTGGCTCGACTCTGTCTGCTTGTCTACAATTTCAGTTTATAGCGCTTTTCTAGGTTATTTAGCCATGCAATTTTTAGCAATTGCTGCATTTAGCGCTGCTTATGCAAATTTCGTAAGTCAATTGCACTTTTAGGCTCAGACCCGCACGAGTTAAGAACGTGATAATGTTTATTTTAATTTTGCTGCACTCTCTTATCATATATATATATATATATGCTTTGTGCAGTGGGATGTGCAACATTGCGTATGCTTAATGTTATGATAAGTAATTTATTTTTTAAAATGGGAGAAATGCTTCTAAGCTAATAGTTGAATATAAAAATGTATTTTAAGAGTGAGTGGTGGCTTATTAAGCGTTATATTAGTCGTTTTATATAAATTTAACAACAAATTCTTAAAGGTAGCAAATTTGAAGTGTTGTAAAAAGAAACCAAAATGTATGAAAATATTAAAGTAAATATTTGTTGAAGCTGAAAACAACTATGTTTATAGTTTAACAACTTGAAGACTTAATCAATAGGTTTTAAAATAGTTACTTAAAGCACTTTTTAGTTTTGACATAAGCGCCGCCAGCTTAGAACGGCGTCAATTTCTCAAACTAAATTTAAATGTGCGCTTAAAAGTATGCTACACTAATTGGATACTAGCTGTGCCTAGCATACAGGGTGTTGCAGGTACGAAAATACACAGGCATGTAACCTACATACACACACACATAAACATTTACAGCACATGTATAAACAAATGATCAAATTTAATTAATGGCACATTTATTTTTGTTGCCGCCACTTAATTTTTATAAATCGCAATTCCACCACGCCGCGCGTAATTAAACAAACAACAACGACAATAAACAGTATCAACAAGAGAAACAACAACAACAATTATTACACACAAACCAACAGCTGCGACAGTTTTTTGAGAGTTTGTATTACAAATATTGCTCGAATAGCATGCTTAACCTCCTCCTCCCTTTACCCTTTAACGCCGTTGGTAAAAGCCACAAAATGCGTGTTTATTAATTAAGCGCATTTGTTTTCATTAAACAAACGTTTTAATTGAGCATGAAACTTGGCGCCGAACAGCAAAAACACAAGAAAAAAAAAAAACGGCGCCACATCAAGGCAATAGACACAACCCTTTTTTTTCGCTCCGCTTGCCAGCCAACATCCTTGCCATGCAGAAAAGCCAAACAAGCTAGCAAGCAGCTGCCTACACACACATATTTCTACATAATAATTAATTTTGTGTATTTTAATGGATTATTATGCTCGTACAACTCCGATTGCAAATGAAATCCGCGTGTCCCAACATGTTTTTCCCAGTCTTGATTGATGAAAATGTTGCGCGAAGTATGAAAAAGAAAGAAAAACCAACAGCAAATAAACCCAATCGACTGACTTACAAAGCTATCCAATCTTTGTGACATAGTATATGAGATGAATACTTGGAAAAGTTTATCAAGAACAATAAGTATTTAGTTAAGATTCATTATTATTTTTTCTTCAATAGATGAAGACAATTTCTATGATGAAATTCACACGAAAAAAAAGAAGGTAAAGTATTTATTTGCCAAATGGTCAGAACTTTAACTTGGCAAACTTGGCAAGTTGCCTGCATTACTTTCGAAACGTGGCTTAATTCATAATATGTATGCTTCACTATACGTTCCATATAGATATGTTTTTGGTACTTAATGTGAGCGCCGCACACAAATCATAAGCCTGATGGCCATAGATAAAGTAATGCGTCGCTGGTGCTAGCTAAATGGATTTCCCAAAACATTTGCCAACTTTATGAAAGAAAATCATAAAGAGGCGCACAGATACATGCAGCAAACATAGATATGCCGCACAATTTACGCACTCAACAATGGCGTATAAAGTGCTTTTGAAAAACCCAGCCAACGAGTTGATGTCTTTTCTTTTGTGTACTCGTATATGGCAAAAGTTTTTTCGTTTTGTTTTGCCTGCCCAAAAGGCGGTCGAAAAGTGTTTTTCATAAGCAATAATAATAATTTCGAGGCCGAAATTTTAATTGCACCCCAGTGGCACATTGAAAACGTTGGCAAGCAGCAATAGAATGCTTGAAGTTAGAAGTTGAATGATGGCCCTGCAAGCGATGTGTGTGTGTGTGTGTTGGGTAAAGAGTTGAACAAATAAGTGAGCTACTAAATTTAATCGAGCACCAGCTTAATGAAGTGCCAATTAAGTGAAAGTTTTTAGACAATGTAGGGGGGGAAAAAAAACGCTTTGTTTTTTGCTATATTTATTAAATTAATTTTTAACCTTTTGAGCTAAAACATGTTATAAAAAAAGGTCCTTTATTTTGTTTGCTTTTATTTCTAGTTTTGACAATGGCAAAGTAAAAGTCCAAAAATATGAGCAAATCGAATTTTTTTTTGTTACTGTTTTATGAATTCAATTTGCGCTCTTTGGCATACGTGGGGGGATACGTGTGGCAAAGAGAGAGAGAGAGCGGGGGGCACACACCTCTCTTTGGCTGTACGAGTGTCGCGGCAAATGTCATAAAAATATGCGACATTTCGTTTTTATCGCTTTTGAAAAACTTTATTCTTGCCGTTTCGCATACCCGCCCAACACTTGACTTTCTGTTTTCTGCTTTCTGCCCTTTAGCACTGTTCGATTTTCTTTCCTTTTTTTTTTGTATATTTAGAATGGCAATTTCTTTGTTTTAAACAAGCAGCGCATTGCTTTTTATTTCTATGTTTCTCGATTGGTGATTCGAACGCGCCCGATTGGCTGCGATTTGCCAGAAGACTGCGAAGCAGGTTGAGACCAATGTACAGTGGTTAAAAGTTGATGAATATTGTATGAACTTTATGTAGTTTTTTTTGTAAACAGAACTGCCGCGTAAATATAAGAATTTATATAGTTATTTAAAAGAAGCTTTTTATTTGTCAAACGTGTGTTAAGATTGTGATATTTATAAGAAAAACTTTGCAAAAAATATGTTAAATTTAAATATGATTCTATAAATCAAGGAAATAGCATTTATCGGAATACGAACTTTTGATAAAACACATTAATAACCCATAACCCTTAACCCATCAACTATTTGTTTAGGATTCTTTGAAAAAGCAATAAATTTCCTTAAGTTAATTCAACATCAACAAATTAATATGTATCTTATATACCCTTAAGCTTAACATTAAGCCAATAAAGATATTTTTATGATGAATTTATGTTGTAGACGTATTTAAATTGACAACCTGGTTCCACTGTACAGTATAACCCATGTTTGATTCCAATAACGAACTCACTCCAGTTAGTTAAACATCATCAACAACATGGCTGCCCCTCTTTCGAATGGGCACTCGAGGAAAACAGCTTTTTCGCGTCGCCATAAAATGCAAGTGGTCGAAAAGACAGACAGAGAAAGAGAGAGCGAGAGAGCGAGAGAGCGAGAGAGAAAATCACAAAATGAAAAACGAAGAAAAACAATTAAATGGCAAGCAGCAGTTTTTGGGCAAAGAAAACAAGCAAATAAACTTGGTAGCTGCATTTGCGACACGTCGAAAAGCAGCCGCGCCAATGGGGCAACTCAGTTTAATTGAAATCAAGTTGAAAGGCGGTGTGGCTGTCTGTGTGTTTGTGTGTGTGTGTGTGTGTGTGGAGGCACTTGCAAATCGAATTGAAATGCCAAAACGTATTCGAAAATCGACAGCAAAAGTAATTGAAATTGCATGAGCAACAATGTATAGTATAAAGACAAAGAGAGAGAGAGAGAGAGAGAGAGAGAGAAAGAGAGAGAGAAAGAAAGAAGCTGGGAATGGACAACCTGCTCTTTAGCACACTTTGGACATAAATTGGCAACAGGGCGACACTGCGGCAATGAATACGAAAACTGAAAAGTAGCCAGACAATATACTCTAACCAACATATTTTTTGTATCGTATTTATGCAAATTTTGAGCTGAAAAACTTTTCGTTACGAGTCAAATAAATCAAAGTTATGATTATGATTTGATAACACTTGCTCTTGTCACAAACATTATGACATAACTAACATGCCCAACAACAAACAAACAAATAAACTTTGGCCTTCTGGCGTTTTTTTTTTTTTTTTTGGATATTCATGCTTTCAAGTTGACGCAACCCACACTTTATAAGTGCAAAGTGTAATTTATGAGCCATGTTAAGGAAATTACAATTTTTAGCCAAAAAGACTTTTCTCAAGCTGGCTGATTAGCTGGCAAATGGAATAATTTTTTAATTACTGCGTCAAAAAAACACATTTTGTGCCCCAACGCATGATTCATGTAGGCAGAACTGGGCAGAACTTAAAGCAATTTGCAAATTGTTTTCTAAGCGCATGGACACCAAATCGGTAAAGTGTCAGCAGAATAAACGCTGACAATAAATAAAAAATGGAATATGATTGAAACATGTGTCGTGTCGCTTGTCGTTTCATATGCCATACACGTATGGGTTTCATCTTCTTTAGCTCCACCTTCGCAACGCATTGTTATTCCCACTTCAGTTCGCTGTCAATTGCCTGGAAATGTAAACAAATAGCAAATAGGAAAGCAATCCGAAGCGACATTTTGCTGATCTAACGTGCGAGCGCATAAAAGTATGCTATAAAAATATGATGAGCAGTGCAATGAGACGAAACGCAATTGTTTTGTACAGTCTGAGCATTCGGCTTAGATATAAACATATATTTTGGTATGCGTAGACGAAAAACACATTATTAAGGCATAAAAAGAGGTTTTATAAATAAAAAAGTATCGATTTACTAATCAATAAATATAAGCTATGACTATGTAAGTGAAAGTTATCTGAACGTTTTTAGCATTCCCATTCCCATTCTATTTTCTCTACATCCTACTCACAATACAGCTTGTAAACCGTGCGCCAAAGCCAAGCATATCAATTTTAATAACCCACATTGATATCGCACAATGACAAGCTCAACTAATACCATATTGATTGCTTATCAATAACATGCAACCCTTTTACCTTCACATCAATGCAACCCCAAAGCATTTACACCACATAACTCGGCATCAGTGCCCGCTTCTGTGTTGAAGTATAAAAGGGTTTTATGACCTGTTTGCAAAAATACAAAAACAATCTATATATATATTTGATTTTTTAGTAAGTTCGTAGCAACAAATCCCGAACAAACATTAATTTGTAACGCACGTTTGGCCAATTTTGGGATTTTTTACAATTTGCTTGTTGTTGTTTTTTTCTGACCATGCTAAAGCAACAAAATATACCCCAATGACCGCATAACGAGCCGAAATCAATTTGCCACGTTGATAAGGTTAGGCCCGTTTAGCTGGCAAACAACCCTTTCGTTGAGGGTTAAACGCTGTCATAGCCGGGATTTATAGATATTAAATTAGACAAGATTTTAACGCGCACGTAACTTTGACATACATCAAATCCCAGTAAACCCCCACAACGACTTAGCTTTTGCGTAATAACAGCAACAACAAAAATGCAAATTCTTTTTGTTTGTCTTTCATATTTTCTTTTCTTTTTTTTGCCGTTTTGTGCTGACCATTCAAATAGTGTCGAATGTCAATATGTTCTGAATATTGTGCACATGTGACCCAAGCATCTTGGTCTTCAATCCGATGTTGTTGTTTTGTTTGTGGCTGGCCCAATTTCATTTTGAAATCGCATTATTATAATACACCATAATAATAATAATAATAATAATAGCAAAACAAAACAAACAGCAAATATTGCTCAATATTGTAGGTGTGATAAAAGCTTTCTGTGGTCAGCATTTAGAGAAAGTTAATTCAATCAATTGAACCAGCTGCTGTCCCAACTGGAACAAGTGGAAATTCAAATTTCAAAAAAGGATTATTGGCTGGCTGGCAATCAAAACGTTTTGGGGTTTTAGGTTAAAATTGATTTAACTCGGATTAAAGGAAATGTTTTGTTGATATTTACGCAAAAGGTGTTTGGTGTTTTTTTAAGCCTTTTAACGTTAAAGTGGTAAATATTTAAACGTTAGTTGGAGCATTACAATAAATACGATTATAAATTATTTTAAACTTAAACTTAAGCTTTTTACATTACGCAAATATATACATTTTATTTCTGAATTCCATGAATAAGCTTTACTTTTAATCTTGATCTTAAACTTTTACCATTGTAAGTTTAAATCTAAGAACCATATATTATAATAATTTAAATTGAAAAGATAAATAAATAAAGATTTTACTTTTATAAAAACCAAGTTTTTAGAATATAAAAAAAATATTGTATTATAAAACAAGAGTTTAGACTTTAAAATTAAAATTAATCTACATATTTACTAAAAGAAAACTTTTTATCTATTAACTTTCTTTAAGCTTTCCCTTTTTTAATCTAAAATAGGCTTAAATTTTTCAATGTTAAAAATTCCCCAACCCAAATTTTGTACTCTACCTAGAGATAAGATCTTTTTCAGAGTAACTTCTGTGTATTGTTCATGGCCTACTCCGAACAATTGCCACCTAAACAAAAGAGTCATAAATACCTTTAGCTTCCTCTTCTACATCCTCTACTGATTGTTTACAGTTTAATGAACTGTGTGGAAAGATTGAAAGCCTGAGCGTTCACATTAGCCATGGCTATTTAGATCTTGTTTGATTTTAGTGCCAACATGTGAAAAGACTCACAAATTATTTATTAATTACCAGTCTGGGCCAAGTGAGTTTAATCAACTTTGGGCCATTTGAAGCTGCTGCTCGCACTGAAATCAAGACGAGTTTTCCTTAACAATTTTCTCTGCTTATCGCTGTTGTCATTTCTTGTGATTCTTTTTTCTTCTTCTTCCTTTTTTGCGCAATAAAACAATAAATCAATCAATGTTAGAGTTTATTCATAGGCCGAGTCGTTTTCTTATCTCAGTTTTTCTTTAGTTTTTACTAGCTTGTTAGAATTTTTTTTTTTTTTTTAGGTTTTTATAGTATCCAAGTATTTATGTGTGTAATGCCATATTTTAAAGAAAAATAGAAAAAAGTTTCCAACCATTGTGTTGTAGATCTGTTAAGTGCGATAAGCTGCTAAGCAAGACAATATCGTATGCATATTAATATTAAAAAACAAAGCAACAAGATCAAAGCCAAAGATGCTAGGCAAATAAAATAATACAAAAAAAAAAAGAAGCAAGCACAAATACAATGCTCGCATAGATAACAAAGTCTATTAAATCGAGAATCACAGTGTCGCAATCAACAGCAACAGCTACTAGTATGGTGAACAAAAACTCTTTGAGTTTGAGTTCAAATTGTTTGAGCATGAAATAGCAATTTGCTCTCTCACACTCATACAAATGAAATGGCACGAGGCGAATGGCGATGGCGGCTACAGCTTGATCTCTCTCTCGCTCTCGCTCTTTCGCTTGCACTGGTTTGGTAGGTGTGGCCTATGTAGCGCTGTTTCAATTCCATTGCGTTTCACTTTCAGCTGCTGCTGCTGCTGTTGTTGTTGTTGTTGTTGTTGCTGCTCTTTTGTGTCTGAGTAAATTAAAATTGTGTAGTTTATTATTAAATGAAGCGCATTTTTGTATTTGTCTGGAGGTTTTCTTTGCTATTTGCTGTGTACATGTATATTGCATATACAAATGCATATACACTTGGAAATATGTAAATCGTTTGTCGTTTGCTGGCAGAGGCACATAATAATATTGAAATGTTAATTGGTGTATTAATTATGTTTTTTATTTCAATTGTTTGCATTCCTGTGCTGTTAATTAGCCCAAATGGCAAGTAATTATAAATAAACTAAAATAAAAATCATAGTTAAATTATATTTAATCAACAAAAAAACTTGTTTTATTTCAAAACAGTTGTTTAAGCAAACATTGAAAATTGTTATTAATATTTCTGCCATTCCATTTATATTTATTGCCCATTAAAAAGTTTAATTATTTAAATGAACACAGCCAGAGAATGTGTAAAATAAAATAAAAAACGTTATAATACGGTTATTCAATCTCTGCCAGCTACAGCTTCATTTAATATTTATAGCTTTTTAAACAAATAAACAGCATTCACAGTCGGACCGCGCCTCAAACAGATTCCACCCACCACCAACAACAACAACAACGAAAGCATTGCAAATGCACTCAACCACACACACAGACACACACACACACACACTTACACACATAGACAGACAACTACAAACTCTCTCTCTGGCACACTCAACCAGTACCAGTTTGAGGCTCCAATCCAATCCGAAATAGTTGATTTTAATGATGTACATAATAAAATTCCCATTCGTTTTGTGCCAATGCCAATGCGTTCCACACACAGGCATGTTTACACTGATTGTGAAACGCAACACACACACACACACACACAACACTGATTTAACCAAAGAGCGAATGAAACATCTACTCAACAACTCTCTCGCTCTCACTCGCTCTCACTTTCTCTTCACTGCGGGCTGCTGCTGCGCTTGAGTGAGTGAAAAAGAGCAACCAACGGGATTGCTCAAATGTCTGCTGGCTGCTGGCTGCTGGCGACTGCTGTTTGCCGTTAGCTGAGATTGCTGTGTGTGAAGTGAAGTCATTCGAGTCAATTTCGAAATCATTCGTTAGTCTTAGGCCTAAACAAGCGGACACGCGCGCGGCTTTTAATACATCTATATCGTATAACCAAACAAATACGTCGCTTGTGTATTGAAAACTTTGATGTTTTTGAAATGGAACTGAATCAGTGTTAAAAGTGCTATAAAAACAAAGAAAAAAAAAAACTAAAATTAACTGTGAAACTTGTTAGACACAATTCAATAGCAAGCTGGGTAGTCCATTTTTGCATATAACGCCAGCGGATGGCAGCTGTAACAGCAGCAATAATCCATCACCCACACCAGCAGCAATCACCTATCACAAGAACAGCAACCAAAACAAGCAAAAACATCTTAACACATTTCAGCTATCGGCCAATTCGGCATTCAATCTAGCCCTGCCAACCAGTTTCTATCATCGTTTAACGCCCGCTGAAGCAAACGCGCAGGAGTGCGCCACAATTGACTATCTACACTCGGCCGGCAACAGAGATTCAGCGGCAAACGAGATGGATCTCATCAATCCCTATATGCGGCATCATAGTTTTGCAGCTGCCGCTCAGGGCAGTCCACCGTCGGCGGCACAGCGGCATCATTTGGCTGCCGCAGCAGCAGCCGGCTTGAGCAATGGATTTGCCGATGTTCATGCACATGCAATGGCCGCTGCGGACTATCAGCAACAGCTGGCCGATTATCATAGTGCTGCGGCAGCGGCAGCAGCCTATGCTAATAACAACAACAACAACAACAGCAGCAGCAACATTAATAACAACAGCAATGGCTTGAGCAGCCCTCTGATGCTGCTAAAGGCGGCACATGGTGGCGCTGTGGCCGGCCGTTTGCTGGAGACAAAATCTTCGGCAGAGGATTCACCAACGACAACGCCACCGCCGGGCGCATCGTCACGTTTGCATTCGGAATCATCGCCCTCGCCGCGCTATGAGCACAATTCGAGTCCTGGCGTCGACAGCGCCAAATCCTATGCATTGAGTCAGCGGAGTAGTGGCGGGGAGGAGCATTGCCAGAACAGTGAGTCGAGTCCGCCACCGTCGGACTATAGCCCAGAGAACTTGACCAGTCGCAAGTTTCAGCAACAGAGCAGTGGCTTGAATCCGCTTAGCCTGCACAACAGCAACAACAACAACAATAGCAACAACAACAATATTATTGGTGGCAACCATCACAATAACAACAACAACAACAACAGCATGGAACACAAGTTGCCATTAAGTTTTCTGGGTCCGCCGTTGGCGGCGCTGCATTCAATGACAACAGAAATGAAGACTGCACAAGGTTTGGCTGGCGCTGGCAGCGGAGTAGGTGCCTCTGGCAATGGCTTAGTCTATGGCCATAGTCCCAACTCACATTTGATAAGTGAACGCGTATCGGGCTGCAGTTCGAGCAGCTCAACAACAACAACAAACACACAGGGTGCTGCCAATCCGCATGGCATCGATACGATACTATCGAAACCGCCGCCGGTCACATCGGCGGGTCTAAGTGCTTTAACGGGAGGTAAGTTGAAGACTATAGAAAAATTCTCTATGTATATTTGCTGTTTAGTGAGAGTTTACTTAAAGGTGGAAATTTATAAATCTTATAGTAACGTAGAATAGAATGAATTTCAGCTTGAGTTTGTTGGAAAGTATTTCGCATCTTAGTCTGAAGATATATAGAACAACATATAGACGATATATTTCCGGGAAAAAACAAACTTACTCAAAGCTAAACTACCAAACGTGTTTCTTTCGGTGGTTTTAAACTTTCATAGCCTAATAAACACGTTTTTAATACCTAACTCTTCAAGAGATATTTATCGACAAATTCTAAAGTGTTTGAATCGGAATGTATTTATTCTATATTTTCTGTTTGTTGCGTAATAAATGAAAATATTTGTAAAAAAATGTATAGTAAAATAAAAGCATTAAAACACGTTACTAAATCATCTTTCTTAAGGAAATAAAACATTTAAATGTTCTTGAAAATATGTTTACAAGCTGTTCAAGTGTTTATTAAAAAAATCTTTCTGTTAAATCAACGAAAAGCAAACCACAATAAGATATATTCAAATGCTTTAAATGTTAAAAAGCGCCAAGAAAAAATGATATGAGCTCCATTGAATATAACTCCCTTTGGCCCATCATTATGCAATGTGAATAGACATTAGACATGGCTCAAAACTAAAAAAAAAAATTAGTTTTAAATGCTTTTGGTAACTGGTTCGTTTACGAAAAAAAACTGCCAAAAAGAGCAACAAAAACAAAAACAAATGTTTTGTGCACGAATCCGGTTTGACATGATTCCACAATAAAATGGCAATAACAACAGCAACTACAAACCATGGAGGCTCCCCACCCTACTCCCCCCTACAAACACAAACAAAATCGAGTGTAGAGCATTTTATTGGGCACAATTTCCAAAATCATATAATAACAAAATGGCAAAATGAGGCAAAACGTAATGCGATACTTAAACGTTTAGCAATTAGTTGTCAAATTGTTTGTAATTAAATCAAAATGACACATGAAAAGCGTTAGAAGGTGGAGGGAAGAGGGGTATGACTTTGCCGTTTCACTAAAATGATTTCAATTTGTTTGTGACAGTCAAATGTAGCCCAATTGTGCGGCATGACAGAGCCAAGGAGTGGGTCAACATTTGTTTGGCATTACAACAATAGCAATTGGTATAGGTAACATGTGTTTAGGGGCAGAGTGGAGAGCGGAGAGGGGAGAGGGGGGGAGGTATCAATGCGACGGGGCGTTGACAATTTACCATAACATTTTTGAATTATTTTTAACGAGGGCGTTTATGTGATTTGATTTTGTTGGCTTTGCTTTTTTTTTTTTGTTGGGCTCAACAAAAAAACATTTTTTCATTCTTTTTATGACAAATTATTTATTAGCTTTTAATTAATTCGCTCAAATCTGTTTAATGGCCCAACTTCTAAGCCCAATGAGTAGGCAGATGTTCAAAAGCTTATAACAAAAAATGCTCATATCGAAACTTTGGAAAAGAATATGCTATGAGGAATTTTTGAGGCTAGCTTGGCAATAGAAAAAGCAACTTATCTGGGTATATATACAAATAGTTTGAAGATTTTGCTAAACGTTTAGATCCTGTAAAAACTAAGCGCAAGTTTGTTTTAAGACATTTAATTAACTGGCTTCTTATAAAAACCATTTCAGTCTTCTAATTAACTAAACTAACAATTTTTCGATATCTTTACTCAACAGCTGGCATACCACGGTTCTCGATAGCTGCCGCTGCAGCGGGCATGGCCCAATATCTATCGCAAAGCCAAGGGGCGCCACTAAAAACCCATGCCGGACACATTGTCGATCGTACGCATCTGTATTGGCCGGGCTTGCAGGGATTGGTGGCGAATCCGATAGCGTGGCGCGAACGCTTGTCAAACACAAGTAAGTGTGAAATCGAATCGATTAATCAATGTGTGCACTAATTTTGCAAATAAGAGGCACTTGAATGTCCCCCAAAACTCGTTGGATAGCAATCAATATATTCAGTGGCACGTAATTTGGTTACAATTGTTTGGCAGGCTTAACAATGATGATGATGATGATGATTTGTCAACAATGAAAGCCAAACCTCACAGTTGCCCCCTTTCATATTTGACTTCCTGTTGTTATTGCGTTTGATACCGTTAACAAAGCGCAGCGAATAAGGCAGCTGCCCCTAATGATCCATATATGTTTGTATCATGCGGATCGCTACTCAAGTGATTATCAATCTGACGCGTCCAATGTGCTTAATGCAGCAGCAGCAGCAGCAGCATGCCTCATGGCGCATTGTTCAACTCATTAAAAGGTCCCCAAAGAGAATCAGCGATCGAAGATCGACGCATCCAACAGACAAGTAAAGAGCTGACAATGACTAGACATAAAAGTAAATGTTGCTGTTCGAATTGCAGGGCATATGAAAAATTAATTTACTCGCACGCTTTCGAGCATCTTTCTTGAACACTCTTTTGGCTGCGATCTGGTTACTTCATTATTACATCTATTTATAAGGCAACCATCACTTCACACCTTAAGCTCATTAAGTAATCGCCCAACTCCAAACTCCAACTCGAACTCGTTTTCACAATTGTTTATTTATTTAAACGCCCCGTCTAGCCCCCACCGACTGTTGCCGCTTGCCATAGTTATGGTTAATGATCGTTCGCATTGGCAATTGATTTGTGGCTACCGCAGAGCCCAGGGAGAGTCACTGAAGCAGTCAGCTGCTGTTTGGCTTTTAATTGCGGCCATGACTGTGCACATACAGTCGGAAATTGTACATAATTTTCTTATTGAATTAGTGACAAGAGAGATCGTAAAAGTGTGTGAGAGAGAGGGAAGAAGAGAGAGAGAGTGTGTGTTCGATTTGATTATTGAAGTGTGTCTCCGGAATGTTTGGTAGCTATAGCAACGATTAAGTAAATATTATTTCAATTGATTTGCCAAACAGAGCACAGAGTACATATGTTGTCTCAAGTGGATGCTTAAAGTGGCATAAGCTAGGAAGTGATTGTATTTCTAGCTCTAGTTAACCGAAAGAAATGACCTTATTTGGTGTAAAGAAGGGAATATTAATATACACTAGGTATTTCCAACAATATTTAATTGGATTTGTATATATATGTTAACTAACCTATCCAAGCACGCTTATCTTTAACTAACTAATTGATAAGCGTTAATAAAAAGTCCCTTGGCCCTTGACTGACAAACAAATACAAAAAAAAAAGGGAGCAGAGCACACGTTAATGAACTCTGTTTGAAATTGGCATTTTATTGCGATTGCATTTAATGAATTGCATTGCATATAGTATTAGCAATACGATAATGATAAAAGCAATTGTGCATTTATTAGTCATAAAGTGCCACACAATGTGGCAGGTGGCATAAAGTAAACAAACGTTTAATTAATTGCATTCAATTCAATAAAATGCTGATAATATATGCAATGGCATTATTAATACCACATAAAAAGCGCAACAAAAACCAAGCACAACAAAAACCACACTAAAAATATAAAGAAATCAAAACAAAAATGTATAGCATACTTTTGTGCGCAGATAAAAATTTAAATGTACGCCATTTTTGGTACTCAGTGCGCAGCTTTCAAATAAAACACACACGCACACACATCATACGTACACGTACACATAAAGCTTTTGTAGCCTTGTTAACATGACAGCCTACAAGCATATAAACACACACACACCCACACAAACACACACATTGACGCACATCTGCCCCATTTTGGCATCACCCTCAGTTTTATAAAGACTGAGTCAACCCCCAAATGTTGTGTTGCTTTTGCTGTTTGTAGGTTCGCTCTGCCATCGTCTAGATAATAATGTGGCAACATATTCTCACAGCGTCTGTGTCTGCCTTTATCTTATGCCTGTTTCCCCACCCCCCCTCCAACATACTACTATATAGTATATAGAGCAACACACACAACAGGCGCTTTTCCGGTAAAAGTTTTTCATTCTTTTTCTGTTGTGGTTCTTGTTGCTATTCGCTTTGTCTGGCCGAGCAGCTGTCGCATATTCGTTGACGTCGGCGGGCATCTTTCAGCCATAAATATGTATATATACAAATAATAAATATATATAAATATACAATTTTTATGTAAATAATAAACGCACAAACTCACATCTTGTTGTTGTGTCTTATGTAAATATGAAACAAAAATATATGTATATGGCAATGTTTTGGGCCGGGAAAATGATGTGGAAACGATGAGGAAAAACCATTGACAAGCGAATGAAACATGTTTTCTCAAGTTTCTCTTCTTTTTTTTTTGGAATTGGAATTTATTGCATGTGCGCTAGTTGAGTGTATGAGGCGAAAACATTTTATTGATTTTCCGCTTGAATAGAGTTCTTGAGCTGAAAGCGTTATGTGTTAAAAAGTGTACTAAAAAGCATTTCAGTAATCGAAAAAAAGAGGTTTATGCTTACTCGTGTCCTTGCTCATTTTATTTCCTGCAAAAACCACATTGCTGCTAGTAAAATAATTAACTTGTATACTTAAAGTAAATACAAAACAACACCAAAAAAAAAAAAAAAATCATAAAGAGTCGAGCAGCCAGTTATGTACTGGATGTCCGACCCGCTCAGATAACCAGATAACCCAAAACAGGCAGCACGAATCGAGCAAACAACAAGGCAAGCAACCAAAACCGCAGTCTGCATTTGACACAATTCATTAAGCTTAATGAAGACAGCAACAAACGAGGCTCGAAACAACAACAACAACAACGAAAAAACCAAGTTACAGCTGCCAGGATTGGGGCAGATACAGAGCAAGGGCTTCTTCTAGCTGTTGCGTTTAATTAAAATTCAAGTGGCATTTTGTATGTCGGAATCATTTCCATTTTCTCTTCCCCATCGTGCAAACCAGCAAAACTTGTGCTTTAAGCATATATTATCGGGCATAAAACAGGCCATAAAACAATGCAATGAAGACAGAATCGGAGACATAGTTAGTAGGCAGAACAAAACAAGACTTAATGAGCAGTGCCACAAAGAGAGTGAAATAAAAATGTTATGTCAAGTTTATTGAGCTAAACAAGCTGCTGAAGATTATCATCGAAACAGCATACGGGTAGAGTAAAAGATATAGTTACGATTTCAATAGGTATAAATAATATTTACTAAACACTGTTCATTAACCAATTCCTCTTTTAGCCAGGTCTATCAACAGTTGTTGGTGACGAGTCGAACACGAGAAGGGCCGTAGAATAATAAATGACTTTTTAATATTTTCAATAACGCGACATTGAGCCAAAACATAACACGCCCACCTCAAACGCCCCTGCTTTAGCCACACATTATTAATATCAATAACAAAAACAAAATATTAACGCCTGCAATACAAAAAAAAAAAAGAAAATGTAGCTAAAGAATAAAAAGTGATTTTGAGAGAGAACAAAAAAAATGAACAGAGAGGAGAAAAAGTGCAAATGCAGCGTTGGCAACAGGGTGACTTATGCGATTATAGACAACTGCCAGGCAGGCGGAAGTAACTGTTGTTGTTGGGGTCGCTCTAGCCGCTGCCGCTGCTGTTGTTGCCTCTATCCATTGCCAATTCATTTCATTTTATGTTTGCGCCGCGTGAGGGCCGTGACATGAGCAAATAAACGCTTCATATTTGTCGGTTATTTATGAGGGTCCTTGGGACACAGCTGCATGCCCAAAGGGGGTTGGGGTGCTGCTTACGTATAGCTATAGCAAAAACGAAAGAAAGAAAAATTATCACTGCTACAATTTTTCTTTGCCAGGGCTTAAGCTTGTTACAGTCCAGGCGTTGGCCTTGTTGTTAAACGCCGACTCGCCAAGCTGACAGAAAATATTGACAAGTGTTTTATTTCGCCTACTGTTGGCTTGCTAAGCTGCCGAATTGTATGCGAAAAAATAATAAATTTAATGACGTTTTTCACTTATATTGCATTTGAATTGGCCTAGAATATGGCAAGTTTAGAGTAAACGCTTAAAGTTCTGCTCATTATGTATCTTTATCTTTGTTGCCACACAATTTAAATTAATAATTTGCCCAGCAACTGCACCAAAGTATCGTAAAGGGACACAAGTTGCCCGAAAGACCCAAGAAGTCAGCAAAAAAGCTTGCATATAGAAATTTAAAAGCCACACACCAATGACAAAAGCAACCCTCAAACCACAAAGGGACCTGCACCACTCACCCAACGACAGACCAGGCCGTCTGCAACAATTGTGGCCTTTTACCTTTTAGCTTCTTATTTTTTGGTGGGTGAGAGCCAAGCGGCAGGCGCGCCTTGTGCATATTTAGTTAAATCATTTCACATAATTAGGGATCATTTAATAATGGGGTGACATTAATTGAAAGCATACAACAAAAAGGCACAAGAGCTCTGCTGGGTTTGCTGCCACCCTGTTAACCGAGAGAGAGAGAGAGAGAGAGAGTTTTATGACCACCACCCCCATGTCCACTTGACTGCCTTTACGAGTGTTAAGGGGAAAGGCTGTGCACGTAGCACACTCGAGTGTGGGCCTTGTGTAGGCGTGGTCCTTTTATTGGCCTCTTGTCGTCGTTGCTGTCGTTCTTTGGGTCTAATTGATTTTAATGAAAGCTGCCCAGTTTTGGAGCTAGCAAAGTGAAATGTTTTAGTGTTGCCCATAAATTCTGTGGTCAATTTGGGTTTGTTAATTGTTGCAACGTGTGTGTGTTCGCTCTCTCTCTCTCTCTCTCTCTCTTTCTTTCTTTCTGTAATTAGTGTCTAATTGTTATGCGGAACACCATAACAAGAATGTGTCCAAAAATGAATTGCTTTAAAAGAAATTATAATATTTGCATTTATTTTAGAAGTTGCATTTGTTAAACGGATTGCAAACAACCCCAGCAACAACAATAACCCATAATAATAACCCACAATAAGTAATACTTTCTCAGCCCGGTTGCCTTTGCCCCACCGAAACGCAGCTGTCGCCAAAAACGCGCACCATAAACAATTAATAAATGTCAAAAAACTTTGCCACAACAACAGCAGCAGCAGCGGCAGCAGTGGCAGCTACACCCTCATCTCTCGCCCCCGCCCAGCCCCTTTTTACCTAGCCAACTTTGCTTTTAAGTACAATATAATCTCGATAAATTTGATGGCATTGCGTATTATTTCATAATTAAATCGCGCAAACTGTGACAACTTTTTGTTGCTTGTAAACACGACTCTTAAACGTTAATTTAACAAAAATATTTGAAAACTTTTAAGGTTACTTTAATTCAAAGCTTTTCACGCTTTTAAGGTTGGGAAAATTGTGTTTCAAAAATTCTGTTCATTTATTTTGTTTTAGTGTCTGCCAATTTGTCGCAATCGCATCAGCATCATCCATCGAACGATAAGGATGGCAAAAAGAAACATACCCGCCCAACATTCAGTGGTCAGCAGATTTTCGCACTGGAGAAGACATTCGAACAAACCAAATATCTGGCTGGACCAGAACGGGCCAAGCTCGCCTATGCCTTAGGAATGTCCGAATCGCAAGTTAAGGTAAGCAAAAATTCATTTACCCTTCATATGCAAATTAAAAACTCGTAAAAATGGCCGCGCACAAAGCAACCAAGCCAAAAAATACACATAACAAACAAGAAGGTAAAAGATATGGTTAAAAACATCTACCTCATTCCCCCTGCGCCATTGACTTTTGTGGCAATTTGCATTTTTATTGAAACGCAAAGCTCGGGGATTTTTTTTTTTTTTTTGGTTTTTGTTTGTCCTTTTGTGTCGAATACCCGAAAACAAAATGGCGCCAATGGTCTGCCACTGGGGTATAATAGAACCCCTCCCCCCGCACCACTCCTGTCGTGGGTTATGCCTCTAAAGGCTTAGTGCACATGTCTGTCCCTTTTTGTGTGCGTTATTTTAAAGTTTTTTTTCCGCCCCAACCAACACAGAATTGTTATCAACAAATAAATCCTTTGTGTCGTCAAATTTGTCGAGCAACATCAGCATCAACTAATCCTCACCAGAAACACACGTGTCTGTTACAAACACACCAACAAAAAAAAAAAAAAAAGGAAGTCGCGTGTTCAACGCGGCTTTTCCATCAACATTGTATCTTTTGCTTTTGGGCTTTTGTCATTTAAATTAGTCATAAGCTCTGGCAGTTAATTGCTTTTGCGTTTGGGTTTCTATATTCTAAACAGACAGGCAGGCTTAACAACGCGAGACAAGTTTAGCTAAATGAGTTTATTGACTTTTTTAAATTATTATTCCCTAGTTAGTTAGTAGCTAGTTACAAACGTTAATCTAAACAGATTTGATTGTCTCTCATTTGTTGGGCAATTTGTAGACTCAAGAGACAAAAATTACAACCCCATTTGAAAGCATTGAAGATGGGCAAGCGGAGAAGAATAGAAATCACGTTTATGATGAGCAAAATGATTAATTACCAATGAATGAGGCCGTTGGCATTGCAAGGCATACGAAAGCAGGCAAAAATACCTAACCAGATACAGACAGACAGAGAGAGAGAGTGAGAGAGAGGGAGAAAGAGAAGAGAGATGCAGGATTGATGGCTTGAGCTGCAGCTAAATATGCGTCATTTGTGCAGAAGCCAAAACTAGATACAGAGAAGGGACACAGCCTGATGACGAGTACAAATGGACAGTGAAATGGTTGTGAGTTGGGCACTGAGCACAGGATTCGTATACGTATTCGGTTTGGCCTTTCCGTTCTGATAGACATGCCAAATGACTGCATGACTTTTGGATGAGTGTAAATTAAATTCTGTGCAAGGAAACAGCATCAGCAGCAGCAGCAGCAACAACAACATCAGCTTCATACATATTCAATTAGTGTGTGTGTGTGTGTGTGTGCGAGTGTGTGTGGGTGGATAGAGCTGTTGCTCTGCTACAAAGACAGACGGATGAAAAACAGCCATGACGATGATAGTATGCAAATTGACAAACAAAAACACAAGCACTGCAAACAGCCCCGAAAAATATGACAGACAGACACACACAAAATGCAAAACAGTTCAGCAGACTCAATGTGTGTGTGTGGGTGTGGCTGCAACTGGGCGCATGCCAAATGATCTTGACAAGAATAATTGCGCTGTTATCATAATTAAAAGCGTTTTTGGACACACACACACACACACACAAACACAGAAAGGACTCGAAAAAAAAAACAAGGCAGAGGGACGAAATTTCTGTTTTGGCAATCATTTAATGCAAATGGTCGCCATTTTGTACGTTCTTATAACGGTAGCACAGCAAGCTCTCTATCTCTCTCGCTCACCCTGCCACTGTCTATGTAAATTATAGCGTCTGCGGCCATTATTAATGACATTCTATGCTCTTCGCTGCGTCTGTCTATATGGACTTGCATGGCATACATATATATATAAGTATGTTCGTATGTAGTTAGTACAACAAGCCATAATATTATTGCATGATTCGTTGTTATAGCTTTTTCGTGATTTCCCTTTTGCATAAATGTATGAGATTCGCTCATTGATTGTATAGTACATGAGAGAGAAGATGATTTTGCTTGCGGTTCATGGTTATTGCTGAGGTAATTTTATGTTCATTTTGCATAAAAGCATTTGAATGTTTCAATGAATATAAAAAAACCCAAATTGATTATACCTTATTGCTTATCTATTTATATATAAGCGTAATATTACTTAGCCAAAGACAAAGAGCTTAAAAAATCTTTTGGTTTTATTGTTTTAATGATTGCCGGCTAATTAGCGCATATATAATGAAAGCTTATAGACCAAATCGAAATGAAGCTTGTGTCAAAGAGTGACAATGATAATGGGCATCTGGCTAAGTGACAAGCCGACAAGTGGACAATGGGGCTCTGTGGCTGATCATAAAAACTTATGACAGTTATGTGAAATATTGTCTAATTGATTTTGCTGTTTTTCTGTTTTTTTTTTATTCATAATTTCAATGGAATAGAACAAGCCCATTGTTATCAGCTAATGGATTTGATTGTGTGTTAATGAATGGAAATGAATAGAAATGGAATAGAGAGAGAGAGTGAAACTACGCACACACACACACACAAACACACAATTAGTAGAGTTTGGTATGTGCACATTGATGATGGGCTACAAAACGGCAAATAAATCAGAAACTCACATAAATAGCAGCCATATAAATGGAAGGATGAGCCTATAGTTCAAATTAAAATTTACGACCAACTCTTAACAAAAAAAAAACAAACCTAACCAATAGGAAAACCAAAATAATACCAAAACTGCAACTTGTCAGTCAGGTTTTTTTCGGTTTTTTCGGTTTTTTTTTTAAGGTGTGTGCCGCGTTGAGCCATGTTGTAAATTTTCATGACTTTTAAGTACCCAAAGAGCCAGCGCTACGATCCGATGCGATCCAGGGTAAACAAATAAATTTCCAATTTGGCCAAAGAGTCATATATAGTAGAATGTCGGCCAAGCAAAAAAAAAAAAAGGTATGATTTTGACATACGTTTCTACGAAATTTACATAACGCTTTTCATTCTTATCTGAGGACCGCCCTCCAGACACCTGACGGACGTCCCGCAGTGGTGCCAAAAAAAAAAAAACAAACACAACAAACTGACCAAAAACATATCGACATATGTTTTATTAGTATGCATCGGCATCCTGGCCGCCATAAATAAATCCCTTTGCTACACAAAAAAACCCAATCCGATCCAATCGAAGCGTAACGCAACGTAACTCAGCCACGTCAAATTGATTGCCACAATATTTGATTGACTTTGACATGTTGCCTGTCATAAATATCTTCTCCCTGTTGCCTTCTAAGTTAAAAGCTGATCTTGATCTCGAGCTGTGTGGTCATAAATGAATGTTGCTGGTACTTTAAAATAAATTTAAGTGTTTTATTTAGTGCTCGTTAAAGGGAGAAAAAAAAACATTGCTTTAAGCATAGGCAAAGAATTTATAGCTTGTATTAGCTTAGATGTTATTATTAAGCACAAAAAAACAAAGTTTTTAAGCATTCAAAACGCGCACAGTGTGACAAATGCTCAATTCAGCAACAGTCTGTTGCCTTCCACTTAGAAACTATGCTTTAGTGGGTGCTAGATGACGCATCGCACCATCGGTTATGATGTCGAAAAGCAGCCCAAGCAGCCCAAGTTGCCCAAGCTCCTTGCATAACATTTATGCCGTCCCTGAGAGTTCACGTTTTGGTCGAGCTCGAATCCCGAACAACATGGACACAGATGTTACCAAAAAATAATGACCATGAAAAGCAGCCTTAATGATGCTCAACTAATGTTGTTGTTGTTGTTGTTCTTGTCTGTGTTGTTTGCTTGTGTGTCTGCTTCTTGTGGCAGAGTCGTGTAACGTGTGTAACGAAAAAATATTAATTGTATTTTTATTTCGCATAATGTTGCAAATAATAATTACATTAAATGTGCAAATGAAGTTGTAAATTATGTTGTATCTGGTTTAATTGCACCTTTGGGTCGTTGTTCGTACGCTTGATTTCTTGCTCCGCCCGCTCTGCCCAATGTTTATATTAAAATCAACCAGGCCCAATTTGCTTAATGAGACAATGAGGGCCAAGAGTACTGGCGTTAAAAGTACTAACTAGTTTAGCAACTACATTGAACTACAAAATGTTTTGTGGAACAAAAAAAAAAAAAAAACTGCTCCATCATCAAACAAATGTTAAAAAATTATGCTCGATTTTGTAGTAGAGCAAAACGTTTTTAGGCCTAACCCCTGTCTGGTTGGCAATGCGGCCCAGAGGGTGGGATCATGCAACATATGTTGCCAGGAGGCATTGGCTGCGGCTGCGGCTGCGGCTGCTACTGCAAAATGTTGGAATATGAAGCGCAACCAAAAGACGTTAGTCATGGTTTTTGCATAGTTTTTGCTACGACTTGTGTAACTGCTGCTGTTCGTCGGCTGGGTAACGCCAACGTCCAGGGCTTAATATTGTCTTAATTGAGGGTTAACCGGCGTTGATGATGCGACTTATGGGCTGTGAGTGGGACGCGCGCTACCAAGGGCGACTGCTAAATGGTTTACCAAATACAAAAAAAACCTCAGCCTCGACTTAATGACTTTGACAATGTGTGTGTGTGTGTGTGTTGTGTGCCTAATTACACATGAAAACTTGGAGGGCAGCTTATTTAAAACTTTAATTGCCATACAAAGAGAGAAATGTGTAAAGTTTTTGTCATTTTTGGTTTTGTTACAGGTTTGGTTTCAGAATCGTCGCACCAAATGGCGCAAACGTCATGCGGCGGAAATGGCAACGGCCAAGCGGAAACAGGACGATATGGGTGGCGATAACGATGGCGACTGCAGCGAGACCATGGACAGTGACAATGAGAGCCTGGACATGGGTGAGGCGCCCGTTCAAAGTAAAAGGAGTCGCAACAGCCACAGCAGCAACAGCTCCCAGCAGCATCAGGATAATTATCGTCATTAAAACGAATTTACCAAAAACAACAAAACAAAAATAAATACAAGCATTAACGGCAAAAGGATATAATAAACAAGAACAAAAATAGCGCTAGCTAATCAAATACAAAAACACAGCAGAAATGTTTAGTCTTTATATTAGCTACAAAAAAAAAACAAAAACAAAAACAAAAAACATAAACGAAAAATAAATACAAAAAAAATTAAGGTTTTGCCACTTTACAGTCTTTTGAAGACGTCAATTTTAAGGCTACGCAACTTAACTTCTTCCTCAAGTTTTAATTCCCAAATTGTTTTTTACATATTTGTAAATATTTATGTTAGTTTAAAATAAAAATAAAATGCGCTTAGATATACATACACCTACATAATATTAATTTTTTAGATACTAATTTAATAATTAATAAAATTCCGGGCTCTAAATGCTAAGTCGTCTTTAAGTCACACACACACACAATTTACTGAATTTATAACATATTGTATGTTTAGTTTTATAGTTTTTTTAGTTTTCAAAAAAATTGTAATTAAATTAGGTTTTATTTGAATTAATAAATACATATTAAATGCGAGTAAAAATTTATAAAAAAAAAGCATATAATAATAATAATGATAATGATTAATTGCTGGTGATGAACAAATACAAATTGCAGTAAATGATGTAAAATGTATTTAAATTAAATTGTAATTTTTAATTATTTCAAATTGATAAAGAATAAAACGATAAAATAACAAATACTACTCTATGGCATTTTTAATTTTGTAAAACTAAAGTGAAAACAGAAAAGAAAGAAAACCAAAATACAGTAAAACCCACACGAAGTGAACAATAACACAGCTAAAATCAGCTCAGTAACACCCACAAGATCATTAACAATAGCTGGCACAGGCTTACTGCTCATAACAATTACACAGACCGGAAATCTGCTTACATTCAGTCAATAAGTCAGACGACAATCCGTCAAAAATTTATACCCAAACTGCAGTCAAAAGGATTAACTCGAAAGAGTTTCATCTTTTTTGTTTTTTGTTCGGCCAGCAAGGTGCGAGAGAAAAACAACAATCGATTGTATGGCGTGAAAAGAATCAATGTTCAAATCCAAACTCACAAGATGAAAAAGAAAGATTGATTAACTGTCAATCACGGAAAATGTTAGAGCAAGTTTTGGGCAAGCAATGAATGAAATTGAAACAGGTTGAATGGAACAATGAGTTATATCAAATTATGAATGCTTTTGAGGCTTCAAGCACTTGATGAATACCAATATGAAATCGAATGAATGCTGCTGAGGAGTATGAATAACTTGAAAAGAGCAACAAGTAAGTAGCACAAAAAAAAAAAAAGAAAAACCACCTTGAAGTAAGTTTATATTCAATTCCAGGCACTTAAAAAAAAATATTAACTAAAAGCGAATAATTATTTTCATATTTTCCTTTGCTTGTAATTTAGTTGTTGTAAAAGTATGTTAATAAAAGAAAAAAATGCATTTATCTTGGCTTTAAATTATTTATTTTCGTTCTGTTTTTGGAGCATGAATATATTTTTAGTAAAGAAAAAAGTTTTCTGTTTAATTATATAAAACTTTTATAATGTTTCAAACATATTCTTAAAAAAGAATTATTTATTTTTATTTCTGAAAATCATTTTTTACAAATTATTATCAATATCAAATCCAAAAATCATATTGCTTTAGCAGTAAGTCGTATTTTTATGCATTTTTCTTTAAGTAGTAATTTTTTTTTAAGTGTAGTCTTGTTAGGATTGTCAGCTAATGACGCTGTTGCAATGCTGAAATCACTACCGAACTCTTATTGTAGAGACACACACACACACACACACACACACACACACAAGTATCTATGGCTAATGGAGCTCCATTAATCATACTTTAAGTTTCTCGAGCTGTGCAAACAATAACCTAATATAGGCTCCGAAAGAAGAAGCTGAAGAGTAGGAGAGAGGGGAAGAGAGAAATGACCTATTCAAAATACCATTAGCATACCGCCGATAATTGCCGCGGCGAGCCATTAGCAGACTCATACGCTCCAAAGTAAACAGCCGCCGTATTACGTTGTGAAATTCCAGATCAAACATCAATTATATAATGCGATCTTTCTTATTCAACTCGTATATATATATGGTTCATAGGCATAAACTGCAAACTCACGCAAAGCGAGTTAAACCCACGCACGTTTTGAACCTTTTGCAATTCTTAAGAATACTTCCGCACACTTCCGCTCGGCGTGTGTGTGTTTTTGTTTTAGTACGCGCCTAAAGTCAACTTCCAGCAATTGACAAACGAGTGTGAATTGCCATTGAATTTGCCATTTCGTTCCAGCTGCGCAGGCGTAACAAATATCCACCAACTACGTGCCTCAATCGGCTCGATCGCTGTTTGAGTTGAGTTTCAGGTAAATCCCTCTTAAGCCGCTTATTGAGCCTGAGGTTAGTAGATTTTCGGCAAACACACACACACACAATAAAAACTGTTCGCTTGCTACGTGTTCCTGGTGTTAGGACCCTGTTAATCTGCTTGCTGAAAAATTGCAAGCTGCTGTGGATCTTTCAATGCGTTTGCGAATTTTCAAACCTTAGTTTCGTGTTCGTTTGTGTGGGTTTTTGTGTATGTCAATAAAATTTGATTAATTGCTTTATTGTTGAGTTTACGACTGAATGAATCCAAAAAAGAAAATAAAATAAAACCAATGTAGAGCGAAGCATTTGTGTGATATATACCCAAGGGGATTTGGAAAAGGACTTTAGTTCAACTTGGTTTAAAGGCTACTTTTTAGTTACGCTTTGATTGAAACTAGCCAATAAAAACGATCAAACAGAGGCTCTAAGCCACTTAAAAAGTTCACAAAGCTAGACGCAATTCTTCAATCAAACATTTGTAAGGGTCATAAATAGTTACTCGTTGCATCACCTACACACACACCCAAACACACACACAAAGCCCCACATATATGTACTTCACTGTCGCTGGCATTTAGGCTGACAATGACAGGCCAGCTAGAAATAGCTACAAAATAGCTACATAGCAAATCTGCCAATGCCAAAAACGCAGCCAGCTAGTCAGTTGTTAGACCAGTGAAGTTGGCCATCAAATTGTTTGGCCTGCAGGCGCCGCAGACCCGCAATTCAACTGACACCTCATGAATGTCCGGGAGCGCTAAAACAGAGAGACAAAACATACTAACAAGGGAAGGGGATGGGGGGCAGATCTACTAAATTGTCCCTCGACACAAATTCGAAATCGATAAATGATAAAAATCAACAGAAACTTCATGGACAAGCTCTATCGCTTGCTCGCTTTCACACACCCACCCACACACACACCCATACACACACACACACAGAGACACAGAGAGACAAACGTTAGCAAATGGCGGCAATGCCGCTTCATGAAGCTTTTATTGTCTGTCTATTTCTAAGCTTTGTACATGGACTTCCCAAAATGTATTGCTATCCCGCTTCAAGGATTAGACTCACTCACACAAGCACACACCCACACACACACAGTGAGTGTCGCTTGTGCAGCAAATTTTCGAAAACTTACCAAATTGTTTTCGTTGTTAGGGTTTGCCGGGTGGATTCCAATGCTGATATACGAGCAACTGCAACTTTGCCACTGTCTATTTTTTGGGGGATGTCCACAAACACACACATACACACGTTTTTTGTGTGTGCATGCACGTGTGTGTGTGTGTGTGTTTTGCTGGTGTGGATCTTTTTGTTTTTCTGTTGGCGCTTTTATTTTTTTTTTTTTTTTTGCCAACAGACGACATTGATTATGCCGTGTTTTTTTTTCCTTTCGTTTTTGGGCTCTATACATTAAATTGAATTATTGTTCATGTTTATAGCTAAACAATGTACGTATGTATTTTTAATGACTATCAGTGCTATTTATATTCTAATCAAGTTAAGCGCGGCATAGAAATAGAAATATTTTATTTGAATGAATTATATTAAAATGAAGTTAAGTTAACTTGAATATATTCTTGGTGAAAGCATACTTAACACAACAAATAGGAAAATTTTAATTAAAATCTTGAGCTGTTAATGAGCTACCCTGGAGCCTATTAAAAATGCAACAAACACGTGAAATAAACCAAAGAAAACAAAAAAAAAAACAAAAAACAAATAAACCTAGCCTTAAAAACAATGTAGAGAAGGTCAAAATGTAATCAAGCTCCAAAAAGGCAGCCAGCTCAAAGCAGCTTATTAACTTCACCACACACACACGCACACCAACACACACCAAAATTGAGTGAGACTGTTTGTGAGTAATATTAAGCCACGCCCACAAAGCAAACGCAAGTCATGCGCACAAATGGAATCAAAATGGTTGAAGCATTTGTGTGTTTCAATTCCAAGTCGTTCGCCAGGGAAACTGCGCATAAGAAACGCCATTCAGATGGAGTGAGCAAGAGCGAAAGAGAGCGAGAGAGCGAGCGAGTGAGTAAGAGTTGGTTTTTTTTTTTTATGTGGTAAGGGGAGCTAGCTTTTTAACGCGCTCGACATGAAAATGAGCAACGAAACGTGCGACAAGCGATGGAGTCCATTTTGAGTTTATTGTTTGATGATTTGAACATTTTATACACACACACACACACACACACATACGTGTGTGTTATTTGTAGCTGTAGTTGTATTCTTGTTGCTGTTTTTTGTAATTGCTGAATGCGCGCTAGTTACTTGACTTTAATCTATCTATATATAATTTTTACGTATAAGACCAAGAAAAAACGCGAATATTTTCAATATATCCTTCTCTCTCTGTCTTCTTTGTACATTTTCTTTGCTTATCAACAGTTTAGTTGATACAATATTCTCATTCAATGGCATGCCCTTAGCAGCTGGCATATTTATTGCTCTTTGATTGACAATTTGGCAGTAAGGGGGGCCATACAATTAATTTGCCATATAATGCATGCGTTACAGGATCTCATCAATTTCTATTGTTTAAACGTTTGTCACCTCGTCGCTCCGTTGTGCTACACACAACAACAACAACAACAACAATGCGATGCGCCACAGTTTATTAATTATCCACTTTTTATATGGCTCAAATCGAATAAGCATAACGACATCTATTGTTATTAATAGGCATTAAGTTTTTTTTCGTTTTTCTTTTTAATATGTCTGCAACGAATTGAGTATTATTTAGCATACCTTTTCTTCCGAAGGTATACACGTTGACGAAGGGTTGTTCCAAAGCCAAACGAATACTAATTGAGTTGACTTTCAACTACGTTATAGCTAGGAATTGTAATGGGTTAAGTTTGGAATAAAACCTAAACCAAAAATATAATAGAAAAAAATAATTTTCCATTCCAAGTTGTGTTTATTTCAACATATTAATGCCGTAATAATTCATACAAGACAAAATCAATCAATGAAAAATGCATAAAACTTGTAACTTGTTAAGAGCAAGCAACAAACAATAGAAGTCGTTGCAATTCACACCGAATGCGAAAAATCTTCAACGACTAACATTAAAGCCAACTAATTTATGGCCTTTTAATTTAATGGGTTGGGCTCAAAAGTGTCCCTCATTTAGCAGCTCTGTTACTCAATTTCGGGTGGTTTTTGCTCTTGCCACACACACACACACACACACACTATCCCTTACTCCATTGCTGCCTCATTGCCACTGTTTCAGCATTTCAAGTTCATAATCTATCACACACATGAGGGTTGCAAACCAACAAAAAAAAGAAAAAAAAAAGACGAGCAAATCGAATAAATTTATGCTACAAATGTTCCTTCTTTGCAGTTACTTTTTTGGGTGCTTATGTGGAACATTTTTAATCTATAAATATCTATAAAAATCAATTTTGTGTTCACGCGACACAAAAGTCCTTTTGCTCCTTTTTTTTGGCTTTTTTGTATTGAATGAATTGACAAGCGGATTAATTGCAGATGTTATGATTTTTGTCAATACATATTTTTCCACACCATTTGCCATTTGATATTCGCTTTCTACGTCACTGAATATGACGTAAGAGTTTTACTTTCTCTTCTTTTTTTCTCAGCAGCTGTTTGAGAAATAAACGTGATTAAAACAGAAACAACAATTAATAAACAACAAACAAGATGATAACTAATTATATACCTGAACTGAATTCGTTTTTAAAAACACATTTATCACACTTTAGGCCCTAACTGTGATCAGTTTTGCTTGTAATACTTTGGCGCTGGGCTGCGCAATTAAAAGATCGCTCAAAAAATGATAAAAGCAAACGCAATTCATTCACAAAAACCCATTGAGCTGCAAAATTAGCAAGGATAATGGCAGCGGTGACAACACACACACACACACACACACTATTAGGGGTTAGTGCCAAAAGTCGTCTCAGCTGCTTTGCTTCCGTTTTTGTGCCGAGGGTACGGTACGAGTCAAATGCACAATCTGTTTCAGGTATCATTGAAATGAAAACATTCATAAACCGGAAATCGGTTCATTGAGTTCAATTTCAGGTTTACAAGCGACTGTTGCTTTGACAATGTCTTCCCAACGATATACCCAAACGTATCTCCCTTTCTTTAACTATTTTTCTACATTTTTTTTTGATTGATCACCATCACCCAATTAGTGTAAATGCGATTATGTATATGAGTGCAAGGACATAAACAATTGCATAGGGGAAAAGTGTCGGAAAATTCGTTGTATAAATGCACTGCGCAAAAAGTGTTTTCAAATTGTTAAAAACTTAAATAAAATTCCCCTACTCTAGCTGCGTTTCTCTCAGTGTAGCAGTGATCTTTTGTATTCTCTTGGCCCTTATTAGTGCACAAATTACTTTTCACTGCCACACTGTCAGTCCCTCATCAAAAGTAAAACACTCGGCTGCTCAATGATATACAAAAGGTTTTTTGTGCTAAATTAATTTCTCCCAATTGACTTCGAGTCGGAGTCAAAACGGGAGGGTTGATCGTTAGCTCGCTTCGGTTTCCACAACCCCGAACTTAGCTCATTCTTTGCCCTATCATTAACCGATCATATTTAGGGTTGATATTGCTATGGCATTGTCCTACTCTATCGTTGCCAACTTGGCTAGATTGTGAATCTTGAATGGTTATTATTAATGCCAAAGCACTTCGAATGCATTTCGATATATTTTTTTGGCGCCAGACGCTTAGATTAACATTTAAATGGCAATTAATTTTTGGAGAACTTACATATGAAAATTAAGATGGCACACTAATGGCACTCGACGCTAATTAAAGCGAACAAAAGCTCCGCCCACACATGTGTTTAGGGCGGGTGTGGAAGGAGTTAGAGTAATTAGCGAAATCCTCTCATGTCGTAATCTAGAAAATCGTAAAAATATGTTCAACGACAAAGTCGCACGTTATTATTATTGCAGCAGATTCACAGACAAGGAGGAAGAGAGAGAGAGAGAGAGAGGGGGTGAAAGGGTGGGGAAGCACCTAAAAACATTTAAGCAAATTAGCTGGAAATGCAAATGTAAAAATGACGACGACGCCAAGGATGCTACCAGTTACATTTTACAACCCTCCAACGAGGACACACACACACACACACATGTGCTTTTGTAATCCACACACAAAAACCATCTTGAGAAATAATTAAGATGTATGTAAATGGAGAAAATGCTAAAATTGTTAAAAGCATAATATTTCTTTGGCTAACAACCCAAACAACCCAAAAAAAAAAAAAAACCCCAAACCCAAACCAAATGATGTCGCACATGTGTTGTATTTTTTGTTCCAACAAACTTCGCCACTGCTTGTGTGTGTGTGTGTGCGACGCCATATTCTAATTCAATTATCACTTGGGCAGCTTGGTTTGGGTCTAGAGCAGAGTTTCAAGTGACGCTAAAAGCTTTGTCAGCGACTTCTTGTGGCTAATGCATGGCAATACGTCAAATGTTCCAGTTAGTTTCACTTGATATATGATACTACTTAGACAATTTGTTGCATAGATATGTAATGTTATTTAGTAGCTGGCCAATAGGAAATATATATATATATATATATATACTTGAGCAATGAGAACGAAACGTTACGAGATCAAATCTATTTTTAAACGAGCTAAAATAAAAAAAAACAGAAATAAATTAGAACAAATTGCAAATTGTTGGTTTTTGGCAAGTTAGCCGCAAAATGTGTAAAGTTTTGTTTGCAAAAATATGCCAAAAATCTGGCCAGCATATATAGATAAATTTGGTAGAAACTTGGCACGCAGCAAAAGGTTTAACCGCAACAAATAAACAAATTAAGTAAATCAGTTTCTAATTGCAATTAGTTGATGACACTTTTATAGATTAAAAAAGGTTTTGTTTGTTTCTTTGTGGCTTGCGTTTGCCTAAGAAACTTTGAAATAATGTGTAAACAATTGTTGTTGTTGTTGTTGTTCTGGTAGTAAGTAATATTAATTTGCCACAACCATAAAGCATTTTAATGTGACTCGCATAAGGCAGAAAAACAGTCAAATGCCATTATTATTCAATGGCAGCACATAACACGAAAACTATGTTTAATTTTGTGCTTACACACACACATGTGTGTTCGTGTGTTCGTGTGTGTGTGTGTGTGTGTTAACAACAACGATAATAAAATGGTCAAAATTGCATGGCACACAGAAAATTTCTAATTCTAGTTACAAACAATAAACGAAAAAATGCTACCAAAATGTAGGCCTTAACTATGAGCCAACATTTAACCATATAGAGAGAAAAAGAGTTCATAATCCAAATACAACGTCAAAGCCCTCAAAATATTAATATTCAGATTTATGTATTAATAACAATAACACGCTCCATACCATATACACTAACTGAATGCCCAAAATGGGGTGCCATATCTCGCGTTTGGGGTCAATTTCTGCTTTATCGTTTAATTAGAGAAACTCGAAACTTCTCTCTCTCTCTCTCTGCCATATCATTATCCATATGCGACCCTGTCCTCTATACCTATCCCTTCTGTTAAATCTGTGTACGCGGCAAATAGCAAAAGTCGCATAATTAATCTGCTTATGTGCTAGCCAAATGGTCCAAGTGGATTCGGCTTTGGGTTTGGGTTTGGGTTCTGGTTCGGGTGTGACTAAGTAATTGCAATTGTAATACTCGTAATAATATTAATAAAAACCATTTCATTTAATGCTCGTGAGTCGCTAAGAAGCTTGTTTGCCAGTTGCTTGTGGTGTAAATCATTTCGCATATGACCCTTGACATCTAATCAAGTAAAATTATTAGCCATTCGCCAAAGCGACAGATGTGCTTAAGGTATACCGTATTTGTGTGTTGGTGGACTTTAAATTGAATAACTAAATCATAGCATAACTTAAGAACTAAGTTCTAAGTTCTTCAGACTTTCTTAGCTATATACAAAAAAAACTACCAAGAAAGCTGTAAAAAAATGCGAGAAAATGATTAAAAAGAAAATTTAAAAATAATTTAAGCAAATAAATTATATATTTACCAAAAAAGTACAACAAAAAACTACAGCAAAAGCTCGAAAACAAACCCTTTGATCTAGTTCGAAAGTACACATAAAATAAACCCCAACGAAAAGCCTAGAAAACCACTTGCTACTGTGAGCTTTTCTTTGGCAATCGCTTCATCAGTCATAAATCATATGGGTTAAATAAAAAAATAAAAAATAAAAAACAAAGAAAAAAAAATATGGCAAGACTATTCATACAAGCTATAAGAATTGGCAAGCTACACGGCGTCAATAAATAAACAAAAGGCGTATAAGGTATATCCCCCCTTCCACTCTATCTCCCCCCCAAGGACAATGTGAAACTAGTCGCCCACACAAAATATATACATAAACCCAAAAAACCAAAAAAAACGTATATTTATGGGCCGACAGCAAGCGGCATTTGCATTTACGTCGAATGTCGATTGGGAAACAGGCTGAGCAAATGACCGGTGCGACCGTATTTTTTTTTTTGATTTTTCCGATCGCAGCTTTAGCGCAATCAAAGGCCGTCTAGCGTTTTGCCATTTTCAATACACATGCGAGTAGAGCGACGCATTTGCTATTCTACTTTTATGTTCGCGTAAGGTAAGGGCTAAGGGAGCTTAAACATTTATCATTGTCTGGACAAAACGTATAGAGAGCGACAGAGAGAAAGAGCGAGAGAGAGTTGGAAAGCAAATGCAAGTTGAAAGCATATCCAGCGAATCCACAGCGAATCCAAGCAACCTGCCGTCGTTTTTCTGATTTATGATGCTATTTAGATTTCACGTGATTCGTTTTCAATGTGCGCGTCCAGCGCGAGTAAAGATACCACCCAAAAAAAAAAAATTGCTGCACTATAAATCGCGGCCAGCAAGCAAAAGAATCTAGAAATGAAAAAAAAGAAAAGAAAATTCTATGCTAAAAATTACAACACACAGCTGCGTGTGCATAAATCTCGGCACAGATCTGCCAATGCAATATTTTCTATATTTTCTTTCTCTTTTTTATTGGAGAAAAATTAAAAAAGCCTGACGCCAAGCCAAAAGGCCAAAGCAACCCATTCAAAATGCAATAAAAATAAAAGCTAGAAAGAATTGTTTGAAATGTGCAAGGCGGCAAATTAAATACCCTTACATTAAATCTTTACTTGATAATAAGGCCTGATATAAAAAAAGTAAATTCTAATAAGGAAAATCTTATAAAATCTTATAACAACAACTCTCAAAATGGTTTTAAATAAGCAAAATATATTTTTTTTTACGTCAGCAAAGATTTATTTTAATTTGTAACTAAACAATTAACATAGATTTATGTTATGAGAACTCAAAATTCCTAGCTAAAAATGTATTCAAAAAAATTAGTTAAAGAAACAATCTTCTTTTACCTTTACTGAAGTATATTTAAATGGTTTCAAAACAAGGCAAAAGCTTCCCTTTTCAACTAATTTTCCACATTAAGCTGATGTGTCACATTATTTATGAGAAAATATCTTATTACCTGTGCGGCAAGAGTATTCAAATTTGTTGCAGCCACGGCTTAGATGGCAAAATTGAATTTGCATCTTTTGCGAGACGCTTTTTTTTTGTGTTTTGTGTTTTGGGTTTGGCTTATCAACTATTAAATGCAAACGGCGGCATATTTAGCATGAAATTGCTCACAAATGAAAATCATATTGATGCCGAATTTGAATTTTTGCCAATATCAGTTCAGTGTGATTATGACACTGCCAATTCGCATTCGATTTGCATACATTTTGTGTTTGTTGTGTGGCATAAATAATCGGTTTACCCCGACTCAAAAAAAAAAAGTATAGCGAACCCTCGCGTTGCGACAAGTTCATGAGCAGCGCCGATTGACTTTGAATATTAGCTAAAACGAGGGGGGGGGGGGGGGGGGGTTGGGTTTGGTTGTGTAGACGCCAGCTGTAATTGACATGCAAAGTTGAGAGCGCTGATTTGATATTGCTTCTTGTTGCTGTTGTTCTGGCAAAAAAACATATGATTACTGGATGAAACTCATGCATTTGATTAATTATTGTAGTACAAATGTGTGTGTGTGTGTGTTAATACAAATTAATTAAAGTGCGCATGGCAAGACTGAGATTGATTGTGCTAAAAACACATTTGGAACATTTGGAACGAGCAAAAAAAAAAATTAATAAATGACTGCTCGACATAACATAATGCGTAAATTATCATAAACAAATTAAAAAAGTTCGTGTTGTGTCATGTTTTGACAAGACTGCAGCAGCGATACCGAAGGAAGTTTTTTTATTTTGTGAAAAGTAATAAGCAAAGCCTCGTGGGCGGTCCAAAAAGAGACCAATGTAAGCAGCAAAGGCCCACAAGGCCTCAAAGCACAAGCACAAACAAATCCACAACGACTGCGTCTCAAGTGTTAGGGTTGATGGCAGCGGGTAGCAGAGAGAGGCAAAAGCATTTTAAATATAATTTATTTGGTTGCCCCCAAAGGGGTTTGCCTTAAGTGAATCACAGCAGGGGCATTTCAAGGCAGTTTTCCGTGCGAAAACAATCACTCAACATTTTGTATGAAAAACTTGACTTAATGCCGACGCTTTCATAATTTGATTACATTAAGAGCCACACAAAAACAGGCATATAGCCAACATACTACACAAGGAAGCTGGTAATAACTTGTAGCATTTTGTTTTGTGGCCGAATTGAGGACACGTGACCAGGTCACGTGGCTAACAGGGATGAGATTACATTGTTGTTGTTGTTGGGCGGAAAATCGGCGTGTCAACTCACATGTAATCACAACAAAACATGTGGCCATGAAACGCTGCAATAGCTAGCGGATATATCTTCTGGTTATATATATATATATATATATATTGGGTTGTACAATGAAATTGCCATTAAGCGTTTAATAGTTGGCCTGTTGGCACATACCACAAAGGAGGCGGCAACGTAGTCGGAGCGGATATCTGCGGTTGGCCACGTGCCGACGCCTCATCATTCATGTTGTGGATGTGCCGCGGTTTGCTGCTGTTCCTCTCTTTTTAATGTTCATGTAAATTATGCGCGAAATATTTAAATGCTAAGCATTAGAGTTTACAAAAATCGTGGGATTTGTTTGGAAGAAAGTAAGGAGGCAAAAGCCTTTGAGCGGGTTGTTTTGTTTCGCTTTTGTTTTGAGGGGTGTCAAGCCGAACACGTGTTGAAAATTATTTGATTATGTATCTTTTAAAAAACACAAAAACATTGACCATAAGCTGGGTATTACAATATTTTTTGACATGTGCAATGGAGGATTAAATATGGATTTGTTTTGATACAAAAAAAAACTTATAACTTTTAACTTAAATAGCTTTTCTAGGAAAAAAAAAACTCAACCTAACCCTACTTTAACAGCTGGTTATGCATAAGACTCACCCTAACCTATAAATAAAACAACATAAAGCGAAAAACATGCATAATTCCATGCGAAAGAACAGAAAATGTAACTTTGATAGTCGAATTGGGTCGACATATTGTTAAACTATAAAAACCAAACATAATTCGTGCAAAATCTCCGAATCGTAAAAATTGCGCAAATTTCGCCAATTCCCAAAAACAAACCGCAACAAATTGTTCAACCTAGGCGGACGGATAGGGAAAGAGAGAGAGGTGGCGAATTAGTGTCGGTAAAAATGCGACATTATGTGGCAGCATGACTCGCTTTGTGCCGCCCCGGTGTTGCAGGCAAAAAAGGCTAATAAAAAATTATAGATTTTCATCTTTGCATATTTAACTTTTATCGCCGGCCCAGCTCATGTGTCACGCATGCCCCCTGCCCCCTGCCCCCCCGCCAAACTCGGCTAAGATGCGGGCATACAGGCTGAAGTTGGCATAAAACAAATGTCATACTCAGGAGGTGGTAAGAAATCAAATCATGCCATACAAAACACACATACGCCACATTGGCCATAAAGGTGTTGTGCTTTGTGCTTTGTGGATTTTTGCATAATCGTCAATTTTTGATTTTAAAATGTTTGTTTTTGGTTTTTTTTTTGTTGAGTGCATAAGGGTCGTCTTGGTCAATAATAAAAATTCATTTTTATAATCTTTGCATGTGTTACAGGGCAGGGCGAAAAGCAAAGAGCCAACAGCAACGACAACAATAAATATTTATTACCATGTTACGATTGATTTTAGTTTAGGTCTTTTCTTTTCTTCAGGTATTGAGCTATTTAGGCAAGAAGAACAAACTTGATCAAATTAATTGCAAATTTCGCTTATCTTTATTACCATTTGTATGTCATTGTGGTTAGGTATAAAACGTGTCCAGACTATATGCCATAAAGGCGGCGTAACAAGTTGCGAGGCCAAACCCAAAGCAGTAAGATAATCATCTCAAACAACCAGATAAGAATTCTCCACATAGTCCAAACTTTTTGAATATTGCTTTAGAAGGCAATCAGACTTCATGACATTTCGTTTTAATGGTTAACTAACTCAATAAGCGTTAGTGTGGACTTTAAGCCCTGTTTAGATATGGCAAATTAAAAGATATTTATGAAAATTAACTAAAAGTTTACTTGGATATTAAAAAGAAGAGGGAAAGAAAATGAAAATTTATGATTGCACTTTCAATTTCGCTAATGTTGCTTAAATGATATCATAAATAAATGACAATTGCGTCGAAAGACAAACAAACATTAAATAAAGTGCAAAATAACCCTAACTGAAATCACAAACCATGGCGAACACACTTAAAAGCGTTCTCCGCCTCTTTCCCCACTGTGCACTGAAGCGTAAGGCAAAGTTGGGCATGAGAAGTGGCAGCCATAAACTGGCAATTAAAATCTTATTTTCGCTTATTACAATTCACCTTTGCAGCTGCAGCCGCAGCCAGCTAGCTAAATAAACACTTTCAACCAAAAAAAAAACAAAACATACGAAAAAGATTTCAAGAATTTGTCGCCCACATTGCCACCTGTTTCCACTTGTTTTTTTGTTCTTTATTTTTCGTTGGCGTAATTGAATCATTTTAGCGCCATTTATTATTGTTGCCAACATTCGTCTACACCCAACCCCAACCCCTTGGGGCGTGACATTTGTAAAACAATTTCTATTTTCGAAATAAAATCCGCAACAACAACAGCAACAACAACAAACACAAAACGAGAACAGGCACATAAATAATAATGCGTTAAATTTATGCGTTGATTAATGCAAAGCAGTCGATCAACATAAACAAGCGTCAACGGAAACGGAAACGGAAATGGAAATGCAAATGGCAATGCTCAGGTGTTGCCAGCAGCAGTTTTGCACCCCAACTAAAAAAGACAGGGTATCTTTAAGTCGTCGTTAAGTTGTGCTTGCAAATAATAATTATACAATTAACACGTTTCACAAATTTAAATTATTAGCTAATAAATGCAGTTAGAACTGGTTCTAAGCCAAGCTCAATACGATCCACATTGTGGAATGAATCATTTTTAAACATATTGTTAGTTAAGTTAAGCTTAATAGTTTGTTGCTAATGTTTGTAAAGAACATCGATAGCAAAGAACTAGTTCCGCTCTTTAAAATGATTATTAATCAATTACTCAACACTAAAAAATACCAAAAATACCAAAATTAAGTGTTTTTTTAAATTAACTTTAATAACTTTCTAGATAACAAAAAAAAAACTAAGCTTGTTAATTGTTTTCTAATACAACTAAATGGCTTTTATTAGTCAGAAAACATTTCTGCCTAACCTAACTAAATGCTAATAAAAATAATGCAACAATATCTGCGAGTCTCTCACAAAGCTGTTGAACTGGTTTTTTGTTTTTTTGAATGCATTCAAAGTCATCAGACTGAATGTTGTTCAATCTGAGCTGAGCAGCTAAACAGGAAACAAGTGTAAAACTGAAGTAGAAAATGTTTTATCACATCTTTATTGTGTATATAATTATATTAAACAATTACTGCAAAGCATTTCGTAAGTATTTTATAATCAGGTTAATAGCAATTAATAAACAAAAATTCATTTGCAGCAAAAGAGATTGAAAAATGTCACTTTGAGGATAACAAATGTATTGTGCATGTTATCAACGATATAATCAAGAAATATCCAAAAGGTATACCAGAAATGGGTTTGATACCCATTGATGTTGTCGATATACCAGATACGGAGCTATTAAAGAATGATGTGGGTTTCTTTTGGGCAGCCATAAAGCTGATTAAGCAAGTGAACTATGGCTTTGAGAACACAACAATAACAGAGATTAAGGGTTTCGCCAAAGATCCCACATTGGACTATATAATTATCTCTGGACGCATACCCAGATTGGTGCACAAAGGTGTTTATAAGGGGCGTGGACGGCTTTGGTTTATTTATGTGGATTTGAGCGGGGAATCCACATCGGAGTTTCAAAACATGCATTTCACATTGAAACTGAAAGTTTCAATTGAATTTCGCAATAATAAACGTTATCTAAAAATCTACGAACTAAGCCCAATTGTTAATATTGATAGGTAAGTATTTTCTTTTGGTATTTTGTTTAGTTTAGGGTTAATTAAAATAATTATTACTTTTTAGATGGATACTTTGGATGGATTCGTTGTTTCCGGAGAATACGGATTTAACCATATCGATTAATCGTTTATTCAATGAACGTTGGGTGGAAATTTGGAATGAATGGGAACCGGTCATATTGGATACATTTGCCAAAGTATTTCTCAGCATGTTTCAGGAGACATTCGAAAGGATACCATACGATGAAATGTTTCTGCCCGTTCTTGTTTAACAACATACTCATAGAGTGTGATTTAATGCCCTCCCCCACCCCCCCTAAAGAAATACATATTTGAATTGAAACGGCAAAAAGCTCATCAATTTAAACGATGCGAACCCCTCGTCCACAATCATCGCAAATACGTAGGCATTTAGCGAAACGTTTATTTCATTATTATACAGGGGGGGGGGGGGGGGGGGAAGGAAAAAGTGAGCAACGCTACCAAATGCACAAAAGTCAAATTGAAATGAAAGAAACCCCAAAACAAAGTGCGGAGAATCAACCGAAGGGTGACGTCTAAAGTGGCCCACCCACCAGGGGTTGGCCAAACACAAAAAAAAAAAAACCCGCAAAGGGAGAAATTCCACCACCAAAACGAGACGACCTCAAATCACATGCATAAGTTTTAGCTATATGAGTGCGTGCCGGATGATCTGAGAGATACATTTGTTAAGATAAGGGCATAACAGGCGCATAATGTGACAGCATTGCCAGGCAAGATGTTAAGGCGTTGCCAGTTGCGCTGATTACAAATGTTAACGTGGCGAGGTTGGTACGAAAACTTGTAACTTTTCGAGCAACCCACGAACGAATATGTTGACTTTACCTTACCACCCCCTCCCCTCCCCCCTCCCCATCTGAAAGCACATACGCATTTGTATTTGTTTGTAAATCATTGCTGTGCAAATAGCCGCAAGTAAAATGAGATATTTGTCAAATAGTTCGACAAGTAATTGGCACATTTTATTTACCCAAAACACGAGGAAAAGCTCTGGCAAGCAATTTAATTAAAAGGCGCACAGGTGACAAGGCTGCAGGAGCGGGTGTGGGGGGAGGAGTAGAGGGGCTGGCCAAAGGCGATCATAAATCAAAGTTCAAGTGCAGAAAGCGGAAGAAGTTGCAAGTGTCAGCAACATGTGGCAAGGACGCAAAAGAAATGAAGCTACCAAAAAGAAATAAGCGCAGAAATTAAAAGTAAAAAAACCAAAAAAAAAAAATTACTTTTGACATGGTCAAGTTTAATTGAAAATTTAAAAGAGCCAAAAAAAATAATAAGCGCGACTTTTGGCTTGACATTTAACGCTGTGCAGCTGCTCATAATTACAAAGAGAGAGAGAGAAAACAGAAAATTAATTTATTCTTTTTTTTTGCGTTTTTTAATTGAAAATTTTCATTATTTTATTTATATATTTTTCAACGTTTCGTTCTAAGCTGCTGCTGCAGATAATTTTTAATAACCTGTCCGCCACACGCCGCAAAGAACGAAAGAGAAAGAGAGAGGGAGTCCAAAAGGATGCGCCGGTAATTGCCGTGTGGCAAAATGCAGAGCAGAAAGGTTTATTTTTAGGGTAAAAGGGTTTAATTTTCTCTACTCATTTTTATTAACAAATTTCGCTTCATTTACGCTGCACGTTACGCTCTAATTAATAAGGGTAGCGAGGGGGGTTAAGCGGGGGCGGGCGGTGTGGTTTGAAGGTAGTTAAAAATCTTTGCGCAGGTTGCACGCCAGTTGATTAAATTCGATACACTTCAAAGGCGAGTTTATTTGGGTTAGAAAAGGGTGCAATTAGTGGTTGATTTTTGGTGACATTTATGAGTGAGAATTTATGTGAGAATTCATATATCAAATTTGATCTAAAAGTTTCTTTTTTTAAATTCTTCACGCTACATTTTCTTAACAGTCCCAAAACGACTTAACAGAAGTCTGGCATGTTATTACTTAAACAGTTGGCAACGCTGGCAACTAAACGACTTAGCAAAGACACAAGCCATTCACATTTAATAGCGAATTTGCTTGCTGGTTTGTGTAGCGGAGGAGCATTAATTCGAGTTCGAAAGTGGTGCATGACTTGGATTTAGCAAACTTAAATTAAATAAAATTTAATAATTAAAAATGACTTACCACTATCCAGCGATGAGTCATTATCGCTTGCACATGCATTATTATACAATTCATTATTTCTACTTCTAGGCATTTTCTTTATTTTCATATTTAAGCATTATATCACGCGCCAATTTCAACTCATCGAGCAGCGCGCCCAATTGAGCACATTCGATATTAACAATATGCGTTGTATCTTTTGGCAAGCCATCGATCAATTCCTGCGAGATTTTCAATTCCAAGGTGGCACAATTCGAAGGCGTTTCGCCCAGCGAGGTAACATTTCGAACGCTTTGCAGTTCGTTAACTAAAAGTACAGAAAATTAGTGACATTAACTAAACAGAATCGCTAAAAACTCTCGACCCACTTCTAAAGGCTTTGTCTATAAGCTTTTGTCGTATGGCCGTGGCATGTGCCTGCAGCACACGACACATGGCTGCCGCATGTTCCTTGGGCAAACCCAACTGTTGAATCTCTTCGCCAAAAATGGCATCGTTGCAGCTATAACGCGCTGCATTTGTGAGCATATAATGTATGCAGGCAATAGCTGTTTTGCCATCATTGCGTATGCTTGATGTTAAATCTCTGACGACAGTTTCCTGTTGAAGAGGCAAGAACTTGAGTTTAAGTTCACTTTAAAAGCTTTCTTTACTTGCCGCAAACTGTTCGCCAGCAATGCGTTTGGCAACCAGTTGAGCCAATTGTTCCAAATTGTCAACACTTAAATTCGATAATGTGGATATGATTTCAGCTAAAACCCAATCGGGACAATCGCCATCGCCGCAAAAACGAAATTTCTGCAAGGACAAAAAAAAATTTATTCAAGACTTTATTGCAGGGTAACAGAAGCAAACTTGTGTGTACTTTAGAACGCCCACAAGCAAACACACACACACACACACATTCGTCATTCGGCTTGTTGCTAAATTAGAGAGCAAAGGCAAGGCAAATAAAAAATATTGCGTTAAGTTGGCTATTTGCATATGATTAATTTCCATACGCTTGCCTTGGCTAATCAGCGAGCAATTTGTACAACTCTGCAGTGAAAAAGGGCTAACACAGTGGGTGGTTTGGGTGCTTGCCACAAGCAAATGAGCAGCATACAAAAGGCAGCTTTTGCAGTTTCTAACTGCGCGTCACGTTTATCTGTGGGCAGCATTAATAAATTTGCAACAGGGGAACTTAAAAAACATCTATATATATAAAATAAACAAATGAGCAGCAGTTAAACAGCTTAAGAAATTTATGACACTTGTTGTTGCTGGCATCCGCCCAAAGGGGGCGCTGCTTATTAGATACTTTTCAACGCTTTAGCCGTGTGTAACGGTTTAGAAATGTAAACGACAACGCTTTTATAATTATTTTATGAACTTCAAACGTTCAACGTTATTATCCCATTCCTTCGTCGTCACAAGACATATATAAAGCCATGGAGTGTGCCATTGGAGTGCACAGTTGCTCATTGCCTAGCTGCGAGTGCAGACGAATATATACCAAAGAGGACCGAACGCTTCACAACAACAACAACAACAACATAAAGAAAACAATGCTGCCCATTTGGCGCTTGGTACTGCTGCTGCTGCTGGGCATTTGCCATCAATTGTCTGCCTTGCCGACGCACACAGCGACGACCACAACGGATGTGCAACTGGAGCTGAATACATGCGAGCTGCAGCTGGCCAAATATCGCAAATTCATACTGCAGGCCATACTGAGCTTTGAGGATGTCTGCGATGCGTACAATACACGACCCGTGGCGCCCGAGGATGCAGCGCTATCCGATGCCTGGCTATTTCATCAGTATGCACCGCCGCCCACATCACAGCGTGGCGAAATTTGGGCCTTCTTCAAGCTGCTAATGGCGCAGTTTAATGATGTGGAGTTTGCGAACATAATACGCGATGCGGTCATCGATAGATGTCGCTTTAAGCTGCAGCGCGATGATAAACGCAATTCGGTTGTGCTGGGCAAGAAGCAGCGTTTCCATTCGTGGGGCGGCAAACGTTCGCCGGATCAGCTGGCCAACAGTGGTGGTGTGCTCTCGTTTCCTGAGGCTGTTTCGGCCGCTGTCGCCGGCGCTGGCATGGAGCATAATTATTATTAAACGCAGCACATTTATTGTTCCATACCTCACTCCAAAAATGTATGAATTGTCAATGTATATCACTTAATAAATGCACTAGCTCTAAATGTTTAAAACACACACACACACTGTACTAACCATTTTTGTGCAATGTTTTTGTTAATTGTTTATATTTTTGTGTGCTACTTCTTATAGGAAACGCTAAGCTAAGAGTATCGCCAACCGCCACATAATTATCGATAGCTGCCAGCTGTCAGCCAGTGTGCGATAGTGCGTGTCGATATTTTTGCATGCGATATGGCGCTTTATTTGAAAATGTAAAAATCACTTCAATCACTTCTTATTTGTACAATATTAGAGCGGCGATAAGGATTGTGAAACAATCAACAAACTCATAAGCCATATTTCTATAAATATACATCGTAAACGAGTGGGCGGCGGGGTTGGTTGGCATAACACAATGCAAACTGCAAACTGTCACTCACATGGCATGTGCTTGAAATAATCTCAACTTGGCGCTAAGGTTCAGCTCAAGCCTTTCGCTTCGGGGGGAACACGCTCAAAACAAATGTTAACTAATCGATGCTAGAGGCTATCAAGCTTTGCAATCTCAACAAGACCTTGAAAGCCGTTAACCAATCCCAGCCTTTGATTAAGTGGGCGGGTTTTTTTCAACAACAAGTCGCGAATATGCCGCATTTCAATCTGCCCCTTTATGCAAGCGCATCGCGAAGGTCATCAAGGAATTCTATAAATAATCTGGTTTTCTTTTTACGATGCATTTGAACTTATGAACTTAGCTGGCAAAGCACGGAACTAATCCGCCATCTAGTCTTTAGCTAATCAATTCCATTTACAGCACCTGCTTTCTTTCCCCGCCCCAATCCAACTGCATGCGCCCCCATAACCAAGACCAGACCCGGACAGAGGCTATCTTTTGGTCATTAGGTGAATATATTTATATATATAGGAGCGAATCCGAACATTATAAGACGCCATAAATCAGATTACACCAAAAAAAAAAAATCAAAGTGTTATCAAAATGGAATTTCTGGGCACAAAATTATACAAAAAGAAAAGAAATTTCACATATATTAAACACAGATTCCAGCCTCCTCACTTGAAATAAGCACACGCCTTGAATTTCAAAAGAAACAAAACTGAATAAATTTTGAATTCAATGCGCTTTTAAATGATGTGCATCAAAAATCGCCTTGTAAAAACAAAATTAAAAAAGAAAAACGCAACAAAGATTAAAAAAAAGCAAAAGTAAAACGAATATTATTATAATAACAAAGAACGCAAAAGGCTGTCAAAAATGAAAAACGAACAATAACAAAAAGAAATGTCTTAAATATAGACAAGATTGCATATAAAGAAGGCATCACAAGATTTTTTCCACAGCTTTCTCTCTCTCTCTCTCCTCTCTTTTCCTTTAAAGCCCAAAAAGCTTGGAGCAGAAATAAGAAAAAAAAAACTGGGGCAACAAATACATAAAACTGATAACAAGTTTCTTTTCTAAAAATCAGCGGAAAAAGTTGTCATTGAACTTAACACAATGGCGAAGAAAAGAATTCAAATTAAGTAATCACAATAAAGTTTAGGTTATTCTTGTTCTTGGCCATGCGACTGGCTAGCAACAACAAATGTTAATAACCAAAAAAAAAACCCACTCACGATTGAGCCAAAAGCAACTTGATTGGCAAGCGATTAGATACACTAAAAAAGAGTCAAAAATGAAGGAAAGCTACCAAACAACAACAACAGCAAAAAGGGCGGCTTAAATTAAAGCAAACGCCCAGACACTACAGCCAACTGCCGCCAGATGGCGCATTGCCATGTGGGTTTGCAGCCGAACTATTTCTATAGACGTTGTTTAAGCAGTTAGTTTGTGGCAACACCTACAACTTGCAATTGTTTGTTGCTGGTCAATCAGCAGACAGAAAGTCTTTGCCATTGACGTCATATTACAAAGCATTTAACAATAAATTGTAATGGCCGGCATTTAACCTAGGCTTTCAGATAAGAAACGTAAGCCTTAGCGTAATGTAACTTAATACTGCGCATGTTTGTTATTAAATAAATAAGCAGTGTAGTTATAGTATAAGGGTTTTGTGATGAGCAACAATACTCTGTATTATTGTTTATTTATTTTGTTTAACTATGAAATAGTTTAAATGACTTGAAGTGGAAAATTTTCTTTTTCCAAATCATAGAAAATAGCTGTTTTTATTTTTGAACACAAATCAATTGCAATAAAAATAATAACAATCGTCTCGTTGGTTATTTTTATACAGACGATAATATACACTTTAATCAGTTTCATTTTAATGCCCTGATAAGCCAAAAGGTGACCTACTTGAGGCTAATGAATATTGAAAAAAAAGCAAAAAAACAAAAATTCCAAACAGAGAGAGGGAGAGAAAGAGAATGTTAACTGGATGATCCTCTTTCTTAACGCCTCGTCTCACACAGAGCCCACAATGAAAGGTAGAGCGAAAAACAATCCTCTAAACAATAAAAAAAAAACTATTATTTTCCCGTTAAAGCAAATAAACTGCGAGTTCATTGTGCTGAATACTTTTACTAGTTGTTTGCAGATTGTAATGTTTATTGCTATCGATTTACAATTGCATCGAAGGTTAACTTAATTTGCATCCAGAACTGTCTTAAATAAACTGCACAAATATATAAACAAACTGACTCATTCGCCTATTAAACCTCTACGCGCTTCTAGCAAAAACTATTACGAAAATAGATACATTGCCAAACGCACAGATACATATGTATCTGTATCTGGTGCCAATGTACGCATTTAACATTGAATGCAATGCTTAAAACATGTTTTAAGTTCGCCTCGCTTTGCATTGGATCGCTTCTATGTTAATGTCCCATGAACCGGAACCGGAACTGGAACATAACATTCACAAACTGATGCTGTTAAGTTTCACAGAAAGGCGGAATTGATTGAGATCTCGATTTGATTTTTTAGAGTTTACATTTTTATTACTTTAAACAGCTGCGCGGCATTTAAAATGCATAACGTAAAAGTAGACAAAATAAAATCGATAAAAAATATATAAAAATCAAGAAAGTTAATTAAAAATAAAAGAAGTGTATGCAAAGCACATTTAAGGATTCAATGTATTAAAAACTAATTTATACTTTGTTTAGTATCAACCTAAAATCGTAGGATTAAAAATTGCATTCCAGTTTAAAAGAAAAACATTAGTTAATCAGTTATTGAATAATCAAAAAAATATATATATGAAGCATACCTCAATTAGTAAATGTTTTTATCAACATTTAAACGAACTTGTTTTCGTATCGATTTTTTTTTTTTCTCTGCAATTTATAGAAGTTCTCCTGACAACAAAGTTTCGATAAGAAAATATTTATCAACCGATGTGTGAGAAAACGAAAAATAAAAGCACTGTGAAACGCTTAAGAGGTGACTAAATGTTGAACCCATTTAACAACCTGTTTCATAATTGAATATACATATATATTAACTAAGCAAACACTCAAATTGCGACCCAGCCACTATTGAGAGCTAATCAAATATAGACAAACATAATATGTGAACAGTTTCTCGTCTGGCGCGTTGCAGACTATAATTAGCGCCGAAAAAAACAACAAAAAATACGACTAGTTTGGGTCTAGTGATAAGGCGCTAGCTGATTTACATGACTCGTTTATGTTTGTTTTTATTTTTTGAGGTCTCGGCTATTACATACATACACACTGCGTGGTGTTTGTGACGCTTATCAGCAGACACAATGGGCAATATCATAATTGCAGGCAGACGACGCGTCGCTCAAACTACTCGGATGTTTATTTATGCGTATATGTGTGCGTGTGCACATAACTATTCTCTCGCTCTCTCTCTCTATTGGTATTTTGCTCTCACACCATCGATCGTTCATGTGGAGGCACACAAGTGTTTAACGTGATCAGCTCGTGTTCGGCGCTGGCTTTACACACGAAACCACAAACAAGGGCTACGTCCGCATCTTTAAATAGATGTCGCGCCTTTGCAACTAGCAAGTAGTTGTTGTATTTGCATAATTAATGGAAAATTACGCGGCATTAAATACAAAACACCAAATACATATTAATCGATCCTTGATTATACTTATTTTTTCTAAGCGCCTATGCATTGACCCCTTCTCGCACTAAACGATAACCGATTAATATTTTCTATATTTCTAATTAAAGCGCTCATGTAATATGATTTAATGATCATTACAACTGATTATACTTAATTATATTTGTTTGAAAGTATGCGTTTTAATTTAGCCACTTGCCTTTTATCTAATTATGTCCTCTTGCCAAATAGTTGATCACGCCTCGATCAGGTGCTCTAGGTCAGTTACGCCATGATTTTTTATACGGCGTCTGCCAAAAATGAACGCAGCGTGAAGATTTATGGGAATTTTTTTTTTGTGTTCGTAGTGTTTAGTTTATGCTGCGCAGTTTATCAGCTGTCACCTTGTCTCCGGCGTCTTTTCCCACCTTATACGGCACTCGCTGTCTCTGGTCTGGGCATCATACATTGATAAGCGACACGAAAGTCGCACGCCTCGCTTCTAATTTAAATCTTGTAGGTCTAGCCGTTATAGTTAAGTAGCAAAGTATTATAGGTATTCCTTTTTTTTAGCTGATAATCTGCTCACTTTTTTTTGGCGCCGCTGATGTTGCTGATTTCATCAGCATTGTTTGTGCGCCCCACTACTCGCTCCCATGTTCAGGTTCCGAACCCTGTTCCAGACAGCGTTGCCACGCTTTACGGTGTGTTTTTCGTTTTGGCACTCAACCATGGCAAAGTTCGAGGGCATAACGTTGCCGTAATTAGTTCACAAGAACTAATAAGTTTTAATAGCGGTTCCAATAGGGTTACATTTACAACAAAAGTAAAATATCAAATTTAACAAAAAACTTAATCGACAGATCTGTGCCTTTTGGCCAAGGCAAGCAACCCACATGCATATGCCAAAAATGGAAAGTCGTCTCTTAAATTATGCATCACATCCGTTTTGCGGCTGAGTGAGAGGACGCCGTACCCCTCCCTCCTTCTCTTTTCCATTACATACACTTACAGAAATAGACAGACAGCACTTTTAGCTATATAAAATAATTATACGAATATTATTTTTGCTGCATTTTCAAGTGCAGTTCATAATCGAGAACTGAGGATTGCCAATCTGCCACATGCCACACGTATTCAAAGGGCAGTGCACCAAAGAGAAAAAGGGAGAAAAAATGGGAAAGGAAGAGAAAGAGAAATGAAGATCAGTTCGACCACAAGTGGAATCTATGTATATTACATAGTAGAGTAGAGTTTGTATGTATACAGGCGAATGTTGATGAAGTGGCCTGGTCGGCAAATAAAGAAAAAAAAAAAACAACTGCAACGAGCCACTTCAGCAATGCGAGGCATCATTAAACCGGCTTTCAGCCAAGGCAAAGCGTTGATGGTGATGCTGTTAAGGGGTGATTGGGGGAAGCTGGGGACGAAACGACTAGGTGAACAAGTGCCGGCCGGCCGGCCGGCATATTGGTGAAGCGCATTTTCTCAAAACCCGCCGGGTCCCAAAAGCAAATAAATATGTAACTTGGACTTGAAGCAGCGCGCGTGCATGTGTGTATTGACTCCGCAATCCACCCAACATTGAAAGTGGCACAGTGGTTACGAATCAATTGAAACACTTGAACAAACAGCTCGTGAACCCTTCACACAAGCACACACACACACACGAAGAAAACTGCATTATCATATTTGAGATCACGCACACAGAGAGCATATCTCAACTACCTAAGACTAAGAGAAACGCCATTAGTAAATGTCAACGAGTCACGCACGCCAGACACACTCACACACACGAACACTTCGGCTCGCGTAGGCACACGCACACTTTCTATGCACCGTTTAAAGAAATAGACTGAATGTACCCAAATCGAAACGAATGCTGCTGCACTGGGGACGGTACACGTCGACTATTTCACAGAGTTTTCATCGTCATCCATGAAAATGATGTGGGTACTTGAAATGACTGCACTCCTAAGTCACTTCATGTTTGGTTATTCAATGGAGGGCAATACATAAATTTGAAAAAAACAAAACCACCACGCATTAAGCATACTAATAGTAAGTTTTATAACTGTTAGCTTCAGTTAATCTACATAATTTTTCCAACTAAAATTAAAGTAACATTCACACTGAACAGAAACTATATTATTATGTATGGCATATATGTACATATGTATGTAATTTGTATTGAATAGAATAAATAGCGTAAAGAAAAATCCTATTTAAAAGTATAATAGGAACAAGTTTTAACATAAATCTCTATAAAACCTGATTTTCTTATATAAATTCAACATACCTGCTGCATTTTCATGTAGCGCATAAAAAAGTCAATGAATAGAGTAGATTACATATCTAAGCGTCAACATTTTACACAATTCAAACCACCCCCTGAGGAGCATAATTGATTTAGGGTTGACAACTCTTAACGAAAGACAACGTAAAATGAACATAAATTGCATACAGAAAAGCGTAGGATGTAAAATTGTTTGGGGTCCACATACATACATACATAACTATGCATAAGCCCCCAGGTAGACTCAATAAAGAAAAGAAAACATACACAAACACACACACACAGACAGAAAACAAAACCCACTCAAAATATTCGTTGAGTTAAGTTAAGTTGCGTTGAGTACTCGTTCAGTGAGATTTTTTCTCTTCTTGTTTTTATCAGCAAGAGAAGATTGAGGCAAATAAGAATGATAAGATAAAATAGCATAAAAGCAGCAACTTGTTAAAGTTAAACATAGTCAGGCATCACATGAAAAACAGTTTGTATGTATAAATTTGCGTTCGCATTTATTATTGAAATTAATTTTGTTCCAAACAACGAGCACACGAGCTAATGATCTGATCATGTCCATTAAGGCTGACACATGAAGTGACTTTTTCTACGAGGGCGGCAAACGGCGCCTAACTAAAACTAACAAAAATAGCAACTGAAACTAAATTAAAAACCCCAACTACAACAACTAACATTGCATTATCATTAAAAATACAGCAGCCAGGCAGCAGGGAGCACGAGAGAAAGAGTTCGTTGAGGAGAGCACCTTCTCGAGCATACGGGCAATCGTATGCGATTTAACGACGCTCTCTCAACGATCGTTGTCGAAGTGTATGGCCACAGTCTTGACGGCAAGTTGCACTAACAGCGCCAGTTTATTCGTTTCTGTATCGTCGAGGCGCACGGTACTGAAAGCCGGACAGCAACAGGGCAATAACAAAACGCGATGCGGTCCTAATTTTCTTCGTGTCGTTAAAACTACAAGTAAAATACTATAAATACATACAAACATATAACCAAAAGAAAGGAGGAAAACACGCGCAAAATACACCAATATTTTTCAAATAATTATTACTGGTTAAATAAGTTTTTGTGGCTCGTCGTTTTGTTTTTGTGCGGTGCTGCATAAACGTTGTGTATTTGTGTACGTGTGTTTGTGTATTGAATTCATTTTCAACACAATTTATATATGCATAATATGTATATATTTTAAAAGTTAAAAACAACCAAAAATTTCATTGTCTGACGCGAAGGAGAAGATCGCGTGATGCACATATGAAACAAAGTCTATAAGAAAGTTCATGAACAACAACAACACCACCAGAGAGAGAGAGAGAGGGAGAGAAAAATAAAGTAACAGTGATACCAGTAAAGTTCCTTAACATACGGCGAAACAGAAAGCAATAGCAATAATAAAAAAAGAGAGAAAAAAGCTTAGAAACGGTAAGTTCTGCGAAAATATATCTTATATATTATGTTTATTACTTAATAGCGAGCAATAGTCATGCCTATAAACATTCATGCATTTTGTTTATAGTGTACATTGAAAACAAAAATAAAGCTTACTTGATTTCTCTCCAATATTACAGGGCTTACATCAATAATAGTTCCTTGTTAGCTATCTATATAGAAACAGAGAGAGAAAGAGAGAGAGGAGAGAGAATATAAATCTATAAAAATGATTTCACACAGTCCACCCATATTCAGTCACAGTCCACCCGTTAGTTTCCTAGCGGACTACATGAACGGACATCAGCGTCAAGCATTGAAGTAAGTTGACAACAATCATAATAATAATAATAACAATTATATAATATTTGCATAAAGCATATTAACACAATTTGAGTTCACGCCCAGTCTACTTTCGGTTCAACATTAATTGGCTTCAATTGAATTCAATATTTTTTTTTTTTCGGCAACCAATCGAAATTCAAATTTTTTCCATTTTATTTAATACATAAACAGTTCTGATAATAATTTCTATCAGAGGAATTTTATTTTATCATTCGATTAGCACAGTGTATTTTCTAATATAAACCAAACAGCTGCATATTTATTTTTTTTTTTTTTAAACAATTTTTAAGCTAAACACACTTTAAGATAGATGTTTGTTCGAAAGGTTTCTGTTTGTCAACTTTAGACACTGAAACAAATATTGATTTTATATTTTAACAACATATTAACAAATATCTTAAATACACAATTGTGTTCAATTCATCATCAGGTATTGCAACAACTGCAAGTTCTATTTGAATCTTCTTTCTTTTCTTAAAACACTATATATACGAAAACTAAAAATATGTTCGAGCTGATCTGGTTGACAACAGCATTGGGGAAAAAACACAAAAAATTTGTCAAGATCAAGGCAATGTGATCCAAAACAAAACTTTCTGAGAGAAAGACAGAGAGTGACAAAACATTTTCGTAGATTTGAGCAAAGAAATTGTTGCAATATTTATTTTCAGCAATATTATTATTGCGGTACGTTGTGAAAACGCTTGACGCAATTGTTATTAATGATGCTTGACCATATATGCCGCATTCTTGACTTGATTTGTTTTATTTTGAACCTCATTACAACTTGACTCTGCCATAAAATTAGCAAGGTAATCAAATGTGATTTGTTCCCAAAAAAAAACCTTATCAGGCATTGACTTTATAGTTAAACTACTCGTCCATGAATCAGCAAAAAACAAATGTTTTGAAAATGGGAAAGAGAGAATCCAAACAAAATAGAATTTCAAATACGAAAAGACCACGAATCCAAATATTACTATTCAAATGAAGAGAGCGCAGGTCGCGTTTAATAGATTCTTATGGCTTATCAAAACGCCGAGGCTTATAGAATGTGGCAACTGAACTGAATACGTAAAATAAAAGACAGCGACTCTTATCACTGATACTGATAAAAATGAAAGTAAACGTGAGAGCCGCATGGCCGACGTTGTGAAAGATTTATAGCATATACACTTACTTCTTAATCTTTGCTATTGCAGCTATAATGAGGAGAATCAGAATAGCATAGCATCACGCTATTGCCGTCCACAAGCGGTCACATTGGCCTCCAAGGCGATGGTCAACAATGCCGCCCACGCGGTCCAGAACCAACAGTTGCCGATCAAAACGGGCGGCACACCGCTTGGCGTTGGCAGCCGTTCGGGTCGCAGCTATTTGGAGCGCATGGTCTCGGCTCCAACACTGCGCACACAGCCCAAATCGTGCCTTAGTCGTAAATCCTGCCTGCACAAAACCAATCCAAATTCCAGAGTCACAGATTGGCCAACGACAATGGAAACAAGCGACAGCAGCAGCAGCAGCAGCAGCAATAACAGTACTTGCAACGATATCAATGGCTTTGTGCCACACTCGTTGGATCAGAGTCAGAGGTAAGTCCTAGTTGCATAAACGTAACTTTATCGGTTTCTCTTGTCAATGGCGCCACCACAAGTTGAACTATAAGTTTGCGGTTAAGACTTTTTTCGTAATTCAATCGGTTAAATAGAAAGCAAAAAATGGAAAAAATCGATTTTCAAGAAACCAAAACATTTCACATCATTTTAACGTCATTGCGAAGCACTTATGTCACTGGGATAAAAGTAGATTTGGAATTGTGCTTCTTCTTCTTTTTTTTTCAATATTTAATGAACTAAGTTTGTTTATGTTTGCCATATATAGAAAGATAATAAACAAAAATGCCAAAACAAACATGGCGCCATTATTTTACTTTCGCTTCTCATAAAAATAATCTTGAAAACAGCAATTTTTTGCTTATCGTACGATTTTGTTCTTTTAATGTGTTTTAAAAGCTTTTATGCATTTTTCAATGCACTTGAAATTGACATTTTGAGTTTAAAATGCCTGAAAATACACAAATGGAAAGTGCAATTCTCTGATGAGTCTGATGAGACATCCATATACACACACACACACACACACACACACCACTTTGTAGTGATACATATTGTACTATTTTTGGTTGGGCAATTGTCTAGACGGTTGGATTTGCCACACAGCTGATATCACCTAAAAGCTATGGCGACATTATCACACAAACCTCACGCATCAATATTTATTTTACATGGGTATGTGTGTGCTTAAATGTTTGCGGTTGCGTATTCCAATCAAACACTGAAAGAAAAATCTATAGAGTTTATTGGAAAATCCATAACCAACTCAAGTAACTCGGATATTGGTCAACGTATTAAGCTAAAGCTTTAAAACAGATGAGCTTACAATGTAAGAACATAAATTACACTGAAAAAGTCAAAAAACCCGTCGGTAAGATCTCTCCCAACTCAAGGAACTCGGGTATTTCTGAACGCATGAAGCTGAAGTTTGTAAACCCAGAAGTTCAAGTTGTAAGAACATAAATTAAATTGATATGAACACGCTAAAGAATAGAGTTAGTTAGGAATAACTTACTAGGATTGTAACATCTCTTCCAACCCAAGGAACTTGGTTGTTGCTGAACGCATTCATCTGAAGCTTTACAACTAAGAAGTTCAATTTATAAGAACATAAATAACATTGAATTGAACACGCTTATCGATAAGAAAAAGTTTCAAATACCGTTTGAGGATTGTCAACATAACACCCACCAAAATAAAACACTTTTAATTACCTCACCCAATTAATTCTGAGAAAGATCTGTACCAGGTCACGCCAAGGCCAACAATATATAGACGACAAACATTTTTGATAATTGCGTTCTTTCCATGTTTTTTTTTTATGATTTGTCTTAGTTTTGGTTTTTTTTTCGGGTGTATACTAGTTTTGAAAAATTATTTCAACATCCACAATCTATAATCGCTCGTTTGAATGTTCATGCGTCCGTCACGTGTTTAAAACATATGTCTGCGTGTGCATGGAAATTTTGTAAAGAATTTCAAATCGTGTCACACATAAATATTCAAAAATATGTACAAAATGTAAATGAGATTAATTTGTAAGCACCAAATTAGCTATAAAATGTTTAATATTGGCTGTGAAAAAAAGGTAAAAGACGCCAACGGAAGAGGGAGAGAGCTTAAAGACAGACAAGGCTGTATGTAAAGGTCAGTAGAATGAAAATCATGTGATTGAAAGAAGGTCAACAAATAGTTATAAAAAGGTTCTTGACTTTTATAACATGGCTATAAATCGAATTATAAAGCATTTGGTATTTCTTGATAAGCTTATCAATGCATTTTCAGTGCATTCGTAATTCCAATATTTTTGTTCAAACTTGTTTTTATTAAAACCTTGTTGTAAACTGGAAACCAAAAGTGTCAAAATGAATATAGAAAACCAGAAAGAAATGTAAATTTGTTTTCGTATTTCCTCTTCTTCTGCCTTTCAACCAAAGTCTGCTGGAAAAGGAAATTCAAAAAACTATGGAAAATTTCTTAATACCACGACAAGTTTTTCACATAGTTTGACAACATTTACGTTCGAAACGAGACCTAATCTCGAAGTCTTATAAAGTCCCACACACGATCGGCTGATAAAAAAAAACTGAATAAATAAATGTGTATAAAATAAAACCTGTTAAAGTAAATGCAGCGCTCGTTCGATGATGATTGCTGCACGCCTTCAGTGCGTGATCAACGTATGTTTGGTTGGCTGGCAAACCGCGCCGGCTGTCTGGCTAATAAACTCACAGCCAACTAACCAAATAGACCACATTCACTATAGAAAGTACACAAATGTGTGTGGCAAAAAACTCTCCGTAGATTTGCCCCTAACAAATTGAGCTTGATAAACAATAATCTTATCAATGAACTTGCATTTTTTTTAGCTACTAAATTGTTCGTCATAACAGTTAGCAATTCTATATAATAAAGGCGTGTTCTATTTACATACTGAATACTGAAAATGTGGGCGTTTTGGGTAAATCTATATATATATATTTTGCTCTCTTTTTTTTGCTTCCGAAAATTATTGGCCAAATATATATAAAGATTGTGCTTTTAGCCAGAAAATCAAAATGGGTACGTGTCGACCAAAATAGCACAACACAAAATATTTACTCTCCCACTGCTTCTCCTCGGCAAAAAATATTTAACATGAAAATGTTTTATATATTCGAAAAATAAGACATACATCTGTTCCCCTTTTTTTTGTTTTTGGTTGGTGCTTTTGGTAAATGCCAAATTAACTGGCAATGAGCGCTGACAGCTTCCGTTTAGTGCATTTTTTCTGGCAAGCCAAAACGTAAACGTGTAACCAAAAAGCTAAAAGCAAAAAAAACAAAAAAAGCGTTGATCTTGTGACTTTTTGTTGGCTACACTTGTGTTTGTCAAATTTAAACATTGCCATATAGCCAAAAATTATATACAAAAAAAATGCCAAAATGCAGCGTCGCAGTATGGGAATAAAAACAACATCATAAACATTATTTTTATATATATTTTTTTAGCATAAATATATATATATGTTTTTGAATATTTGATACTTTACTGGGGGTGGCCTCAAAAAACCAGAGAACAACTGATAAGGCCAGGTTCAAGGCTAAATGTTCTAAATTTAAATCGACAAGCTCTCAATTAGGCTAAATGCAATCATCTGACATATCTCTTGAATTAAAAAAATGCTTTCTCTTTACACTTTTTAGTCGCTTGCGCAAAAAACATGTGATCTTTGCCGATGATGAGGGTCTATCGTTGACAGAGGTGCGTGTCATGAACGAACCCTCGAATGTGCCACCCTACTGGAGCATGAAGTTCCTGGAACAGATAACACAAGGACTGGTCAGTCCACATCCGCCCGATCAATGGACCGTGGATTTCAAGCAGCCAGCATCCGACTACTTGACCTTTAGGTAGGTTATAAAACTTAATTACAAGTTAAAAATAACAATAACTTATTTGAACATCTATTTCGTTAGACAAAAGATCGAGCGTGAGTTTGTTTCGCTGGAGAATGTGATTGTCAAGGATGAGGAATCGATTGTGGTGGGCACCATTAAGGTGAGGAATATCGATTTTCAAAAGGAGGTCATTGTGCGCACCACCTGGGATGACTGGAAGAGTCAACAGGACATATTTTGTACGTTCAATCGAGCCTATGGCCCAGCCACATGTGCCCACGTTGTCTTCGATACATTCTCATTTAAGATTACGCTGCCACCATCGTCAAAACGTTTGGAGTTTTGCATATGCTATCGCAGCAAGGACAACGAATACTGGGACAATAATGATGTAAGTTTAACTAAGAGAACAACCTTAAAGTAAATCTGGCTTAAACAAGTTTTCTTTTTGTTGTCTTTGACACAGGGCAAAAACTATACGATTAGCAAACGTTCGCCGTTCTATTACAATGCTCTGTCACCGTATGATAAGGCACAGAATCGCAACTCTAGCCAGCAAATGCGGTCCACCCTAACGGATGCGCTGGCCAAGGTGCAAAAGCAGAATAGCCAGGTGCCTAATACGCCATATTGGTAGAATAAACGCTATGAGCTGGAAGGCTTGCTGCTAAAGCTTTAACAGATCCTGTGGCTGTTTGCAAAATCCTTTCGACTTGCAGACACACACACATATATATATATATATATAAACACAAACAACTTTTTTGAAAGAAAAAAAACAAACCAGATTCTGGTACAAATTCGAAGGTGCCATTGATTTGAGGTTTAAATGATGATTTTCTATATATGTTATACGTACAATCAAACAGAAACTACTTGAAATACTAAGCATAATTCAGTTTTCTAAAAACAACTTACATATCTCTCCATAACTTTTGTAGTATGTTTGATTGTGTCCATGATATCGATTGTCTAATTGTATGTTTTTTGTGATTGTCTATTATATAATTGATATTAGCTTATAAAACAAAACGAAAACAAACTAAAACACAGCAAAGAACAACAACTAAATAATAAACAAAAAAGCGTGAGTTATCCTAGCAAACCATTGTTTCGAAATTTTCTACATATGCAAATAAAGAAACAGCAAAAAAAAAGCAAGCAAACAAACAAACAAACAATAAAAAAAACTAAACTCTTAACGAATATTATATAAACATTTTTAGTTCTTAAGTTTTGCATTGAAAATTATTATTTTTTTTATTATTATTTTATTTTGTCTATTATTACTTTTGTTTTGGTTATTTGAAACTCTAAGACTGAAATGGCTTGTTATGGAGAAAACACGTCCTGCAATAAATATATATATATATATGTACAACATATAAAGCGAAAACATCACAGAAAAACAAAACAAAAAGAAAAAACGTCACTAATTGTGTGTGAAACCCGACTTTGAAACTTAGTTTTAAGCAAACTGTACATATATAACAATCTATAACAATAGTTAAATCATGCACCAGAAAATTGCCTGTTAAATACATTTATATACATTTTAACTATGCGTTTAGTTATGTAAAACATTTTAGCTTTTAGTGCTTAGAGGTTATTTAGTTATAAGCTCTTTTCCCATATCATTCGTTTAACTGACGAAAAAACTGATTTTTTTCTCATCCTATAACTGTATGATTATTTAGTTTTTAACCGATGATAAAACGAGCCATTATTTTATATATATGTATATATTATATTATGGTTAAATATCATATAAAAAATAAATATTTTTGAAAACAAACATTTTAATTGTTTTTTTAACCAACGACATCAATTTTGTCTGAAGTAGGTAAGTATTAAAGTCGAACAACATAATGGAGTAAAATTTAAAAAAAAGTTTGACTGTAATAAAGAAAAATCTGGGAATATAGTTATACAGAATAATTATTTTTAAAGTCTTAAACAAAAAAGATTTGACTTTACTTACATTTGCAGCAGACATTTATAGAATAAATCTGTTAACAAAACGCAACGTTTAAACTCGTTAAGTAAAACACATTAATTTCATTTGGTATTTAGTTTATTCAAAGTTTCTGGGAATTTCTCTAAGTGGCATTGAAGTAGCATATCATATCTATTACATATAATATCAACAAATTCTTTTGCCCATCAATTCAACACATACATATCCTTGAGATAGGAGAAACAACATACAAATTATATTACATAATATTTGCTGCATTAACTAAGACATAGAGAATGGAATACTTAAAGAGTTTAGTTTATAGATTAGTGCTTTCATAAGCGAAGAATGTATTTTATGTTTTTGCTTTTGCATATCAGTTTGTGAAAATGCATAAATAGTTCTGAGTTGTGGAATGGCAAAAATGCACATAGCGTGGAATAAAGTTGAAAACAATAAATTGAAATTTGAAAGTAAATGTATGTCTGTTTCCGCCAGCTCATCCAATTTAGTTGTTTGTTTGCCGCCTCATTGCTAGATCTTTCACTCCAATTTAGAATTAACGGAGATATTTTTCCAGTTGCTTGCATTGTTGTTTGTTGTTTTTTTTTTTTTTGGGTTAACTACTCTGTTCGAACGATTTAATTCTTGCCCTTCAGGCTGGCGGGCTTCTCTGGTGGTGGTGGGCGGGGAATGCCCAAGGCGACCTTGACACCATCATAGATGAACCATTGCAGAGCCGTAAGTGTACCGATCATAATGATACGTGGTGTCAAACCATTCCACATGCCCATGAAGCCCAGAGACTTGGCAATGCCAACAGCGCTGGCGCCCTTAGTCTGGTTCAGCTTGGAGACAACCACATCAGCGGGATGTGAGACAACGGCACAGAACACACCAGCAATATAACCAGCGGCAAAGGTAACAATCAACTGCTCGCCCTTGCTGCAATCGCCACGGGGCTTGGGCACCACATACCTAGTCAAAAAGAAAGCGAGAGCATAAGTAAAGATTACACAAAGAAATGTTTGAAAGCAACTTACTTGTAGAGCAACTCAACGGTGCGCTCGAAGCAAGCGAACTTCATCATGGTGTATGGAATTTGACGCATCCACAATGGCACCAGACCCTTGTAGAAGGCCGTAATGCCCTCCTCCTTCATCATTTTTGGCACTGCCTCACGGAATGTGTTGGCATAGCCGGGCACGGTCTGAATCTTAACCTTGGCTGCCTCAAATGGTGCCAGTGCAACATCGGCAAAGACCTCAGCCGAAGCGGAAGCAGCCAGATACAGCCAGGTACGATACAAATACGCCTTCTCTTCGCCAAGAATATCAGCGTACTTAACTTTGAACAATTCGTATAGGCCAAACTTGCACAGACCCTACACAGCCATACAAATGAGCTTATTAGTAGCTGATCAGAGAATGAATTGAATTAAACTAACCTGAGCAGAATAACCGATCAGAGTTGGGAACCAGCCCTTGGCCAGACCACGAGCACCCTCCTCCGCCACGGTGACCTTAAAGCCATGGAACAGATTCTTATATTTGGCCGGATCAACCTGCAGACGGCACTTGACCAAATCCAATGGCACCACAAAGGTGTGAGTAGTACCGCAACTCAAGATGCCGCCAATACCGCACAATGCAAAGTATTTAGCGCTTCCAAACTCACAAGAGTCACTTGAAGAGGATGCAGCAGCTGCAATTTCGCGACCAACGACCGGAGCGGGTCCACTGCCAACAGCTGGCTTAGCGAGTGCACCTTTCGCTGGTGACTGACCATCATCGCACTGAACGCGGCTAAAGGGCGTTCCGAATGGTGAATTTTTCGCAGTTTGATAGAATGATGAGAACATTTTGTCTAGTTTCTTTTGGCGTCCGTTGTTGAGTCAAAACTGTAAGAAAAAAGCGTGTTATAATGAGCACAACGTTTGTCTAATTTGGTCAGCTGCTTTGGGATTTGCAAAATTTTTTCTCTGGGTTTTTTTTTCACGTTTGTAGGTTACATAATGCCGTGCACTTTCAAGTCTTAGTAACTGTGATAAATTTCCAAAAATTCTCTTTACTTGCGTGTCTTTACACGTGTAAAATAGAACAGAATTTGATCAATATATAATTTTGTTGAATTTGAGCATGTGATTAGTTTCTCTTATGCAATTTAAAGATATTATGTTTTTCTCACTTACGTTGCTGCCGTCCGTGGCGTAGCGAGGAATTGGATTCAAAGAATGAGCTGTAGTGTGACCGCAAACGGCTTTTGAAAATATACCACAGATTCTCACCTTTTTCAAAGAAAAATACCAAACGTGCGAAAATATCGATGGCTAGGGACTACTGCAAATGTATAACTCTAACGCTTATTTCTTTATTCCTATTAATATTCTGCCTAAATAAGTATATTAAATATAGCACCTAAGCGTTTCACATGCGCGCTATGCCTTTTCAAACTTCCAATTACTTATCAGCTGTGTAAAAATATCGAATTCTTATCGATAAATCCCGAATGTTAAAAACAAATAACAAATATAAACAAAATAAATTGTTGTTCTGCATTTTACTTAGACGTTTTTAACATTTATTTATCACATTAGTTATACGTAATTATCAGAATAGTTGTAATCTTGTTAACGTTTACGTTTTGACTTGGACGCGTTCATTAATTTCTTTTTTTTCGCTTTACATGCCCTTTGATGACTTAAGTGATTTGCTAATTGAGCAAAGGACTTAGAGCAGAACCCACATTTATAGGGACGCTCGCCGGTGTGAAGGCGAGTGTGTGTTAACATATTTACTTTCTGCGAAAACATTTTCTGGCAGTATTCACATTGATACGGACGTTCATTAGTGTGGATGCGCAAATGCACTCTCAGATTGCCCCTAGAACTAAGCTTAGCATCGCAATGCGGACATTCAAGCGATGGCTTCTTCTTGGTGCGACTACGGCTGCTTCTTATACTGCTTTGGTCATTGCTAACTAAGCTGTGCGTTGGGTTGCTTTCACACATTTCCATTTTGAGTTGGTTCAGATTGTCATTGGGTGGCCATGGTTCCGTATCCATTTCCCTTATCATAAAGTTTCCAATTTCAAACGCATCACAGATACCATTCAATTCCTTTAAATCACATTCGTTGTTTGTTTCTTGATTGACCAAAGGAATTATTTCGGAAAATTCACACTCCAATTCTTGTTCATCTTCTTTTAGGCCATCCATTTCGTTCAGATAAATTTGGTTGTTTTTCTCGATCATGCGTTTAAAGTTCACTGCAGTTTGCGCGCTATCAATGCACATTTTGCATATATATTGAGGCTGAGCATCATTACTGTCCTTAAAACCTAAGTAGCGGCAAGTGAGCTCGTTAAGCAAATCGGCGGCACAGTATGTTAGTTGCTCTCCCGATTTTGTTGTCATTATCGGTGTAAATAAATTCACACCTATATCTGTAGTTTGTGCACAAGCGCGACACAATATATCCATTTTGATTATTAAAAACTTCGTCAGTCTGCGCACAAGAAAGGACGTACAATGTGTCGTGAAGAATATGTATCGATATATCCGATTCCATGCACAAATTATCGAGCTCACTAATCAAACACGTATTGAAATTTGGAAGTATAAGCAACTAATGTATATGCGTTTTATAAAGAAAGACTTTTAAAACAAATACATCTTATCTGCGGCAATTGATTTAATTTGCGAGCGCGCACTTATTTAAACTCTCAACGTATTTACTGAAATTATCGCTTAATGCTTCATTTCACTTTGCAACACTGCACAGCATTTGAAATACTGGCCAATGTCAGGCGGACACGCAATAAGACTAGCGTAATTTTTAATAAACTGTTGCTAAAATCGTTAAATATATGTAGCTGAAACACAATGCACGCAAACGATGTGTGTAAGACAAATGAATTTAAGACTGAATATATCGCTAGACTGAACGAAATTAAATGTCGAGTCACAGCAAGCGGCAGACGTAGACAGCACAATAACAATTTTACATATTCGTCGGCAATAGCAAGCAATGCCTTCAACCGAGTGAAAAGAAGTCCCCAAATGTTGTGCACAACACCGCCAGCAAAACGTTTGCAAAAGGTACGCAATCCATTTGAAGGCGCACTAGCAGAACGTCTGCATTTGCCACTTATTGCCAGGTAAGCCTTATTATACTTTTCAGCCTTAAGTTGTCAGATTTATTCTGAGTTTTACTTTTAGTCCCTCATTGTTTTATTGTCGCTCACAAACGCCGCAACTTTCGTCAACACAATTTGAATGGGACATTGAGGAAGTATCGCAACTGAAGCCAGTAGATATGGTGCCACATGATACGCAGTTTGATGATTCGCCGGATTCCCATCTGGAGTCTAAGGCCCACTTGGCCATCAATGCATTTTTTCAGGAATCTTGCATATTGCCCAGTCCTGTGGAATCGGCTAATAGTACGCCCATCTTGAATAGAAGTAAACCGCTTGCAAAGGATTGCGAGTTGCAAACAGAGCTTTCACTACCGCCTGTGCTGCCCCAGGCTCTAGAGAAGGCACTGCGTCCATACTTACAGCCACATTTGGCCAACAAGGGTGCCGATCTCATTAACAGTTCAATGCGACGCAAACTCTTTGATTCAAAAAATGTCATTGTGCTGGGTGACTTGGACCAGGAACAGCAGCAGGATACTGCACAAATGGTGAAATCAAGTCCGCAGGCCAAGATTACAATTTTTGCTGGTCGACTCTCGGGTTCATCGGTTGAAGGATCAAGCAGCTTTGGCGGCCTCTCACCCATACGCAACATGTGCGCCACACCAGAAGCTGGCAATAGCTTACAACTGTTCCAAGACGATATGCTGGATCTACCGTCACCCATAGCTCCAACAGAGTATTCGAGGAGGCGGCTTCAAAGGAGCAAGTCAGGTCAAACAACGCCCGAGTGCAGCTTTTCGCCAATGGCATTGGATTACTCCATTGATAGCAGCATAAGACAGCGTATAAGTCGCTGGAGTGTGGACAATAAGGAACTACATTATGACATAGATCCTAGGGATATGAGTACGGATGGTGATGCTATGCAAATGTCAATGCATAGCTTAAATTGTAGCTTATCCAACTCGGATATGCCGCGGGGACATCGACGTGTGCAATTTGCAAATCGCAAGAATCTTTCACAATCCTTTAGCGTTGATGATGCACTCGCTGCTTATGTCAATGAGGAACCTTATCAGGCCAGCCAAAGATTTGGTTTCCATCCTACTGATAGTGGTTTTAATGAAACGAGCAGACCTTCGAATTATACCGGCAATTATGAATGCAACTCAATGGATGTTTCCATGGTAAGCTGCTCTTCGGCCTCAAGGCAATGCTGAAATTTCTTGAAAGGATTAAATCAATATTTATAGAGCTACAGGTTTTAATGCAATAACCGAAAGGTTCAACGTTTAGCTGCAATGTTGCCCACCGTAAACACCAACAAAGCGTTCCTTATTTGTTTTTGTTTAATTTTATATTTTTAAATGTCATTCTTTATTCACAATATTTGCTTTTACAAAAAATTAAAATATGTTTAGCAATTTCACCGCACGTCTTAATTATTAGCAGATCATGTTAGTAATAACAGATCGGCTTAGCAGTAACATTACCAATTTGAGTTTAACAGTCGATGAGAGAGCAAAATGAGTTCAGAGTCGTTAAACGTTGCTTTGAGATTATATACTACGGTTAGTTGTTGTTTTGCCGCCGAATTGAATGGAATTGGTATTTCTTGTAACGTGACGAAACGAAATTTTAATTCATTTAAAAATCATAACTAAAATGTATGTCAAAAACATAATTAAATAAACATAAGCAATAATAAGAAAGTGATCTAGATATTAATGCAAACAAATAAATCTAATGCAATAAGGTGTCGTGTATCTTACAAATTACGGTAATTTTAAACGTGTGTGCGAATATTTTACGATTATATTGATTGCAGTTGCTCGATTTTAATTTAACCACGTTCGCTGTTTAATTAATATTTTAGTGGAACGCGTGCGAAATACTGTAATATCAGCAAACAGCAACAGCCACAACAAAATCAGTACAACCACAAAATTGCTGCACTAATTTTCACCTGTGTATGCTTTTTGTTGTTGTTGTTGGTTAGCTACGTTTGGCTGGTTTTTGGTTTTGCGTCGCTGTATGTGTGCGTGTGCGTTAGTGTGCATGGTATGCGTGCGTTGTTATAAATAGGCAAGCAAGAAAGAGAGAAAGAACAAGAAGAAAAGATCACTTCTTGCAGGCATAGCAGTAAAAATACACAAGCGCCAAAAGAAAGTGCAAAAGAAAAAAACAAAAACCAAGAAAAAAATAAACAAAATATGTTTTGTAGGCCAACGCTGAAACATATAAATTAGAACACCGACACCAACGAATTTTATATAAAAAAAGACGCAGGTGAAATACATTAAAAGTGTGTGTTTTTCAACATATTTGCAAATAAATAATAATATGCCAACCATTTGGCAACGCTGTCCAAATTCCTGTTACAAGAAACCAGTTAGACTGTAACCCTGGCTCTTTATATTTTTTTCTTAATCCGTTTGTGACTAAGTTAGTCACTGGAGTTGCGCCTGCTGCATCCGTTTTGAGCGAAAGTTTTTTATATGCGCAGTGCAAGAAAAATAACAAAAACGTGTGCAAACCAGCTTGTTGCAACTACTGGCCAGCTGTTGATCGCAGGAGTTGGCCAAACGCAGACAAGGTGAAAGAGTGTCAAAGCGAGAGAGAGAGCGAGATAGAGAGAGCAACAGCGGGAAGCGAAATTTGTACAAACTGCAAAAATCTAGTCAATTAATTGTTATTTTTTCGTGCCGTGAAAGTGTCTGTGTGTGCTCATGTCTATAATAAATACAATTTTTTACAATTGCAGTGTACATTTTTTGTGTTTTGATTGAATGCAACATTGAAAAAGCTAACAGCAGCTACAACAACAACAACAAGATCAACGTCAATGCCGCTTTTTACTGCCGCTTGTTATTGAGGTAAGCCATTTTTTTTTTAGTTGATGTAGTTGTACTTGATACCCGGATATAAAGTAGGCAATATTCAAAAGTTGATCTTTCAATTTAAAAACTTTTCATTGAATTGAACCGTTCTAAAAAAATAATAATAATTTTCTTGCTTCTTGACCTTTTATTATTATGGGTTAAGCATTTAAAATATTCAATTACATAACTTTTAGCTCTTTTCTTGGTGCTTTAAAAAAGCTCGACGTTTTGGTTTGTTGGTTCTCAAGCGGCTTATAAGGCAACCCAAAGGCGGTTCAACGAAACTTCATTTACGTCCCAAAAACTTTTAGCCAAATACTCAACTGCTGGGCTCTTTCTATGTATGCGACACATGTTTGTCGAACCTTCTCAGCCTGACTGTGTTGTTATTTTTTTATGCGGCCGGTCTCTTGCGGCTTTTGTACAACTTCCGCTATTAGGCGAAGTTGTGTATATTTCGTTGAAAAAAGTGTAATTAAACCAAGACCGAGACTGGCGTAGATAGTAGGTAGCAAACAAAGAGTAAAGCACATACATACATATATACAGCAGCAGCAATAATAAGAATAATAACAGCAATGTCTGGGTAAACAATGAACCCAAGTTGCAGCAGCAGCAGCAGCCTCTCTCTGTCTCATGGGAGTAACAACTTGTTGTTGCCGTTGTTGTCTTATTGCTGCGGCCCAAGTACACAAAAACCGGTTACGAAATCATGAGACTCGAAATATTCTAGAGGCATTCCCATTTGCACATTGTACTGCGCCGCCTATCTACAACTATTCGTTTCCTTGCTCGCTCTTACTATGTTTTTCCCCGTATACCTCTCTCTCTCTCTATCTTTCTTGCTTGGTTGCACATGCGCATGCGTGCAACTTGTTGCTAGCTGCTGCTGTTGCTGTTGCTGCACTTTCATTAAACGATTGTTCGACCAGCTCTATGAATATGTATTCCATTTATGGTAAACTCTTGTTAAACAGAGTATATTGGCTTTGTTGGAGCTGATGTGATATATATAAAAAGATCGCTTATAAATACCTGATTTATTAGCTTTAGCACTGTTTCCTAAGTATGCTTATAGATTAGTATGATTTTTACAACACTGTTTGATAGTTTGTGAGGATTTTTATGGCTTTTGCAACACTTATTATGGTTGTTTATAGCATCTATCGATTTTATGCCTAAAAACTAAAACAATACTTTAGCTAAACACTTAAAAAGATTAATTATCAATTTAGGACTAGTGAGCCCTTCGATTATTTTTTTATAATTTATTATTATTGTTAGGCTCATCGGGAAGTGTATTTAATATTCGTTGCTGTTGTGCTTAGCGTCAGCTTTACTTGTTTTTCCTGTTTCTTTGCATACAAATTCAATTTCTAATAAAAATATATAAAATCAAAAAAAAATAAAAAAAAAGTCACACGAAACACGTTTGTGCATCCTTGTGGCACACTGACATCTTTTATGTGGCTTAAATAAAAAATTTGCCTAATTAATATTAAAAGCTTTTGCTTTCAGTCGTTATCCACCTCTCTCTCTCTCTCTCTCTTTTGCTCTTTCTTTCTATTTGTCTCTTGCTCTCGCTCCCTTTGGATTTATTGTGGTTTGTCCAGTCATTTGCATTGATTTGCCAATTTTGTGACCGTTTTTACTTTTTCTTTTTTTTTTTTTTGTTTGCTGTCCAGTCGCTTGACGTAATTTGCTCAAATTTATTATTTACCTGGCCGAAATCGATAACGAACTAATCAGCCTGGCTTTTGTTTGTTTTTTTTTTTTTGTGCTGTTTGCCAATTTATGAGACAGTTTTCCATTACGATTTAGTTGTCGTTCAATCTCTGCCAAGGACTTGCACGCCCCCAAGCATTTAAAGCCACACTAAATATCTATCTACAGGTATATATGTGTATATATATATGTATCAATTTGTACATATATGCTTCACAAACATGCACAGCATTCGGGTATCGATGTGTTTGTAATTCAATGCCGTGGCATGCTGCAGGGAAGCATCTTAGACAGCTGTTTAATTAGTGTCTGTTTACCATGGCACTGGCAACAGCTGCGTTTGCCCAACTTATTCAAACAGATGTGCAGAGCACGGCAAATAATAAGATAAAATCGAAATACCAATAAAGAAAAGACACAAATTAAAGGGAATCAAGTATTTTGTTTAGACCAGTAGGTAGAAAGCTGAACTCTTTGTTGCTTAAACACTTTTCAATGGCTCTCTATTCCATCGTTCAAAACCAAAAGTGTTTACACTTTACAACACCTTTAAATGTTTAAACGATTTTAGTGTTTAGACTGTAAATGACAGGTAATAAATAAACAACAAAATCAATTATACACCAAATGCTCTACAGTTTAGGTTAGCAGAAGTTAAAATCTACAAAATTGCACTTTCATAACTTTAAAAACAGGTTGTAGACCAGCACAGACTTATTAGCCAAGACAAACACACAGAGAAAAAGTCACTCAAGGCTTAGCACTTTTACAGTTTGCTAATTAAGCAGAGCAGAGCTAACTGCAAGAGGCGTATTTAAACTATAAGTATAAGCTGCTAATTGTTCACTTTGCATTATATTGTTAGTTCATAATGTGTAACGGTATATTTCCATGCCCCCCTTTTTCAAAGAAACAACAGCTGCACCATCCATCCAGCCATCGTTAGCAGCCTCAAAAGTCAGTCAACTAATTCAATTAGTGCCATGTGAATTACTTGCCCAAATCTGTTGTGTGCTGGACATGTACTATGCATGCAGTAAGTGGACAACGGAGAGAGAGAGATAGAGTGAGTGAGGGAGAGGGAGGGATGGTGGGGATTGTGGTAGGTGTAAAAGCACACAGACATGATAAAGCTATTGTAAATTCACTATCCATACGTACTGTATGCATTAGAGATGACAAAAAAAGTTGAATTAAAACTTGTAAAGAGCAGCCAGAGGGCTTATTATAATAATTCAATAATGGTAACTATGCACTCTGTGTATGATGCCTCTGTTTGAGTAGTGTACTTAATATTAAATAAGGTAGAGGAAATATTTAATGCTTTTTGCTAAATTATGGTCTATAAACTTGTTTATGTCTTTAGTTATAGCAAAAAAGCACAAGATAAAGATGTTTACTTTATTTAAATCGTGTGAGTAAATTATACAAATATCTAAAAAAAAATATTGATACTCTATTAAAAATTTATAAACAGCTTAAACTAATAAGTAAACATACATTAATAACCACAATAAGAAAAATAAAACATAAATAAAAAATATCTGTTTACTTAACAATTCTTTTGAGATAAAAAATATAATTGACTCATTAATTGTGATCCGAACATTGAATATAAAACAATAAATAAGAAGAAAATTATAAATAAAATATGCAATATTATAAAAAAAACATGCAAAAAAAAAAACAATAAATATTGGAGCCTTTATATAATTCTCTAGAAATCTTAATTATTAACCGCATAAAACATTCTTTTCGCTGCAACCTTGTCACGTTCCCATCTCTAGCTAACCGTCAAATTTTTTATTATGTATAGACTAACACTTTTTGAATTGGCCACGGCCTGGGCCATTGTGTGCAGAATTTTTGGTTAACTCAACTGGCCTTTAGCCCGCACTCAAGCCCAGGCTTATTATCTCACAAAGTCTCACAATAATGTGAAGCTAAGGCTACCCAAAAAAAAAAAACAAGCATTTGGGCTCTGTGCTAGTTTCACTTTGCATTATTCTCAGTCAAAGACACAAACAATTTCCACTTCTAGACTTCATCTTCAGTCCATTCCACCCAACGAACCCATTGTCTGTTGGAAAATTGCAGAGCAACTTAAACTTTTCTATTTGAACATTTTTGTGGGTGTCAACGTTGTTTTGGCAATGGAATCACATAACCCCTCCCTCCCTCTCACGCCTACCATTTGTCACGCAAAAAACAACAAGCGGCAAGCAAGCATGAAAAGCAAATCGCAAGCAATTGTGCTTTTGTTTACTAATTTGTGGTTAACTTTGTTATTTTTTGGTGTAGTTCTCGTTTGTTTTTCTGCTGCTGTTGTTCTGGTAGTTTTTCGTCTTTGACTTTATCATTTTGTTTGTTTACTTTCTTTGACTTGGTTTAGTTTAGCAATGTTTTGGTGTTTATTTTTTTATCTTTTTCTATCGAGTTGAAAGTTCATTTGCCGTTTTAATTGCCAGCTAATAGCTCGAAAGTGGCTCGTACTTTCATTTCATTTCGTTTTTTTTCCACCTCTGGGCGAGTGGCAAAAATTATGCGAGTCCCAAAAAAAACAAACAAAGTTTTTGACATCTTTTTTGTAATTAAGTATTTGAGTTTTAGTTGTAATTTCTGTGTTTGTGGTCTGCCTGTAAATACTCAATGAATAATTATACTTGAACTTTTAAATAGCCAAACAAATGGTAATTATTATTGGCTCTGCCAATTTCTCAAGAAAATTAACTGGGTCAAAATCATAAATATTAAAACACGGGAAAGCTAAAAAGAAAATGTTGAAAAAATAGAATAAGACCACAAAAAAGGCAATATATATGGAAGGAATAACATTTAAACATAATCAATTTAAGCTTTGTTATTATTAATAAACTATTAATCATTTGTTTTTATCGCTGTCAACACCTGTAATTAATTTTAAAATTAAAATGTTAATTGTTTTTACATAAAATCGCTCAACAAACATGTCAAATATTTAATATATAAACAAAACAAACAAAGTACATAAATTTTAATACATTATGATTTAATTTGATTTATTACAGTTATACAGAAAAACCTTTAAATAAAAAAAAAACTCCTCGTTATGTTTTTGTAGTTTAATGAGGTATTTTTATCATTATTTTTAAGACTTTAACTTTAACTTTAACTTTAACACTTCAACAAACCGTTCAAACTATTTCACACACTAGTCTCAACATATATATTAATTTCTTTAATAATGATACACGTTTGTTTATTCAATTAACGGACACAAATTTTTTTTTTTTGACAACGTGTGAACAACGTTTTTTGTGGCATTAATGAAAAAAGCACAATTCACAGGAAAACTACGTAACAAGTAACATATTGAAAGATTCAAAGTACAATATGTGTGTGTGTGTGTTGTTTTTTGTTGTGTCTACTACTACTGTCGATCGGTGGCGTTCAAGTGACTAATTGGCTTGAAGGCAGAGAAGGCAACACGGAAAAACCAATAGCATTATATTTTATAACATTTTAATGGCCAATTAGTGGCAGCCATAAACTGTAACACTCTCTCTCTCTCTCTCTCTCTCTATAAAATGTGGTCTAGGACAACACACACACAAACACACGGTTCACAACATATTGCACATTTCCTTTTCCCCTTAACGCCCTGCCCCAACACATTCCACACTTTGGGTGTGTGGGCCGTTGGGCAAAGAAATCTTTTGCCTATTGCATTGAAATCGAAACGCGTTTCCATTTCAAATCGGAAGCCAATTATCGGTTTGTGGCTGCACAATATCAGCTCACACAGCTTAACAAATAACTGCCTGTTTTGTGTGTGTGTGTTTGTGTTTGCTTTTGGCCCAAATCTAGCCAGAAATGTGCTAAATAAATTTAGATATATCTAGCGTACTTTTGTTCGCATTTAATGCTATTAACAGCTAAATTCACGCCTCGTGGACAAATTATGGTCTATTTCAAATTGCCAGCTGAACAAAATGTTGGCGGATAACAATTCGCTTTTGACGAGCAAAAGTAATTGAAAGAAATTATTCTCGGCAAGATTGCTTAATCAAAAGATACCCTTTGATTGTGTGCCCCTTGTAGCAAAGTAAAAGTAAGCTAAATGCCTTTTGGACTCAACTCACAAGTACACAGGGTATATGAATGAAGAATGAATCTTTGTTGCAAAAGAAAGAACGTTTTTTTTTTGCTTGACAGCAACATTTCTTTAATAACTTCTCGGGCTCTGCTTGTCATTCGTCAAGTAAATCTTTTGCCTTTTACGAGCATTTCACGTGCACAATTCTTTTAACTGGCAGCTGGCATCGCCCAACAACAACAACAACAAGAGCTTCCTCTCTTTGTTATCGTCAGCGTGAATGAGTGCAGCGCCAACTTGAAATATTGCTCAAGTTTGTATGTATATACTTTGACTATAACTATTTTCAAGCAATATCTATGTAGAATTATGATTGTTGTTGAGTTTCGTTGGCTGTTTCGCTGCCAGTCACGGGTCTATTTCAGTTAATTATCGCACCCGCAGCAGGTTAACCTGATGTCTGGCAGCATTGCCCCATTGTCCACCAGAGTCTAAACCCGCCCCTTGCTCTGCCCGCCTGCTCAGCGGCCATGCAGCGACCCCTTCATAACGGGCCTGACGCAACTTGACTGATGTTTTTGCACGAATGATCTAATCAGAAACAAGTTGATTTGAATTGTTGTTGTTATTGATTGTTGTTGCTGCTCTTGACGTTGTGTGAAACAAACGTTTGTTATTCTTGTTGTTGTTCAAAAGATACCTGTCCAAACAGGTTTAAAGCATTTAAATCTCAAAAGCTTGAAAGAATTTTAATAAGAATTGCAATAGAAATGAAACTTAGCTTTTTTTAAGTTGAGTATATATTTATATATATTTATTTAATAATAATAATCACATATTAAGACTAAGTGAAAAGCTTTAAGAACATTTCGCATTTTATGTCATTTGTCATACCGAATTTGATAAATAAATGTTTTATTGCTATTTACTTCTACTGACTGACAAACAATAATGCGAAATTCATTTCATTCAATTTGGCGTTAAGCTATCAAACCATAATATAATCGAGCCATTCGCATGTGTAACAAAAAACCCATGACCAAAAATAAATAACAAAACAATAACGCAAAACAAAAATGTAGTCCTCGTTTTGAGTTGTTATTTTTTTTGACTTTAGTCCATATCTATCCATAAAGAATTCAAACAGACAAGCCTTTGTTTTGTGCCTTACATTAGGCTATAACAGACAGTTAAATACGCTTTAATTGATTTACGCACAAATTAATATAAACAATACAAAGATATGCATAATAAATGTGTGTTTAGTCTTAAGACAATACATTTTAAAAAATGACTTAAATGGTATTTAATTGATTGCTTTAGAAATGTTCCTAAGACAAATATGTATTTTTATCCATTTTCATTGTGTAAACAGCAAAGCGAACAAAGAACCACAGTTAAATGGACAAAAATAACAATTCTATTTAATTTTATTATCTGCTGACGCTTATTGTTGACATTTTTAGTTTGTGTGCGTATTTTATATTTTTGCCATATCGCCAAATCAACAAATGAAACGAAAAGCGCTTAACAATTATAAAATAAAAAGCGCGTGAAATATGCACAGCCAGCAAATCAACCCAAAACGACAAAGACAGAGAGACAGAGAGGGATAAATAGTTCAAATGAGTGAGATGGAAATATATGTGGCTTGGGTTGCGTGCGGGGTCATCAACTCGGTTCGTTTAGGCCACTGTTTGTCCAGTTTGTGCCCCCAAGCCATACATACAAGCTGTTTTGCGGCCAAGAGCAGTAAAAAAAAACTAAAGAAACACTTTATGACCGTAACAATAATAATAAATAACAACAATAATACGCGTAGAAAAGAAAATAGAAAAGAATAAAAAAAAAATTTGAGCCAAGTCTAGCGGTTTGATTAATGGGCGGGCGTTATTCTGTCGGCCAAGTGCTTAAACCCTTGCGGCAAAAGCTTAGCAACAGCCGCAGTGGCAGGAGACTTGAAACTACAAATTGTAAAGTAAAGTTCAAGCCAAAGCCTTGCAAAAAGTGGCAAACAATAAGTTGAGGTCTTAAAACGAATATTTAGGCTTTCGACTTTGAAGTTCTGACTTCGCGGTAACATCTAAAGCTAGTGCTTATATTGAAGTCAATTGTGTTGTTGCAAGATGAGAAATCGTTACGCCAAATTTAAAGTGAAGCACTTTCTGTTGGGCGGCTGGGAAAGTGCTTTCTTAAGCTGATAGATTGTAGTTGAAATGTATGTCAATTAGCTTGTCTACAATACAAAAATGCTTTTGCATGACACACAAAAGTTGTATATTTGTGGATGCCATGTGGAACGTAAGCCAATCAGCATCAATCTTACAAGAGGTTATTGTACAGAAGCTTAAATTACCATAGTTAAATAAAGTTTGATCTTGTGGAATGGCTACAAAATAAATTCCAACAAAAATGCAACTTTTTTTTTAAAGCCATGTATAATTAATACCTCCCAAAAACAATTCACATTGCAAACCGAATAAGCAGATTAACGACCCGATGTTGAACTCATTACAAAAACGCTCTCAATGTCAGTCAAATGTCAACTGTTGCAGCTGCTGTCCTCTGACCTAACGCGTTGCTCTTTTGTATAATAAATTTTGTAAATAAACACAATTAAATATTTAGATTAAATCAATAATTTACAGAAGGGAGATTCAACCAACAATCTATTTAATTATTTAAACATTAAAAATGTAATTTCAATAAAAGTTAAAACAAAAAAAAAACCAAATAAATACAAACTCAATTAACAGACTTTTTTTTTGTTGTTGCCAACAACAAACAATTTAAGCCCTTAACTTTTTCTATAAATATTTGCGTGTGGATGTGTATAAAACCTTTATGTGACATTTTAATGAACTCGTTTTAAGTCGAAAAACAACCAACAAGTGTTGACATAAAATTCTGCATTGAATTTTACGTTAATTTGTGGCATTTTCCACAAATCGCACCAAAAAAATGTAATTAAAAATCCATAGTCATAAAAAAAAGTTATTTGAGTGTGCAAGTTCAGAGATCCGCAGTATGAGAGTTCAAAAGTTTCTTCTTCTTTTTAATTACTGGCCAACTAACCCAGTCAGCGCATCTATAAAGACTAGACTACACAAAAAAAAAAAAAAAAAAAACTTTGTAAAGCGATTTGGCAAACGCGTGCCATAAAAACAAATTTGGCCAACTATTCATAAGCTAAGTGAACAAAAGGGCGGATCTCTGTGTAAATACCAGCATCATCATAGTCGCAAATATGGTCATGTACTCCGAGCTCTAGCATATTTTTGCATATATATGTATATCCTGTCGTACAAATATTATCCATGTAACAGCTTCGCAGTTTCTAAATCCAAACATTACAAACGTCGCACTCTGCTCTATGCATTCTTCTTCATGCAGCCCAGCCACGCCTCTCCATTCCCTCTCGGTTCCCCATGCTCCACTTAACGCAATAGCAGCAACATTGTTGTCGAAACGTAAACTTTGCGCTAAAAGTAAACAATAATAGTAGAATTTAATTTTCATAATTCGCACCGAAGCAGTAAGCACCCTTTTATATATAATTATATTTAATAATAATCCACAGCAATTTAATTGGTTTTTCTAAATTGATTTTATTGCTTAGTTTTCTAATGCGACTAATGCTGCAGTTTTACCAATGTTGTTTTTAATAGGTTTTTAAAATAATTTTCTGGTTAAGTTTTTAAATACACTTATTTATTTTATTGACTTAACTAAACAGATAATGAAATTAAATTATTTATATAATAATTGGCACAAATAATTAATAAAAATCCATCAAGAAATTTATGTTTATAATTTAAGTCAAGAACGATTATTTGAAAATTCCATTCAAACCTTTATCTCTTTTTGGTTTTAGTTAAAAAAAATATTGCAAGATAAAAAAGAAATTTACTCAATACTTAAACTTCAATTCGTTGACAATCAAACTTTTTAAACCTTTGCCAGATAGTTTTGTCCAGTTGATACCAATGCTCAGCAGGAGAGTCGGACACTAAAAAAAAAAGCTTTTTGCCACTGTTACAAACCCAGTGATTTAACTTATAATAACTTGTGTTTTGTACTCTAAAGAAACAGGCAAAAGCAACAAAAAAGTTTTTTTCACACAGCTACAGCTAGCCAGGCTAAAAAGCAGAACGGAGTCTGGGTCCTTGCTGGATGGTGGAAGTGTGGCGGGCAAAACAAAAAGAAAACAATGTAACGGCAAATGGCGGCAAAAAGAAAAGCCACGCACAGTATAGTAGCAGTAACAACTACAATGTGGACCAGACCGCAGAGAACAGCTTGCCCCAAACACACACACACACACACACACTACACATACACTGTCAGGCGACAATTGTGGCAGTGTGGGTTGCTAGTTGCCAGATGAGAATGGAGCACACCGAATCCAGCTACCAGACTACAAAGTGGAACAATGCGACATGTTGCGCTCTAAAGGTTTTTGTGTAGTCACACACACATGTATGACCTTTAGTAAATTTCATGTGGTTTTTTTTTGGAATTTGATAAGCATAGTTTTTTGGGGTAGGAGAATTGCAATGGCTGGCATAGCTTTGTCTGCTTGCTCAAAAAAAAAAATTAATTTTTCAAGCTCACCCATTTAGCAAACAGTTTTTGGCTAGCAAATTTATTGTGCTCTAGTGCAATTGGCTTATAAACTTAGTGCCGCAAATTCTGTGGCAATTGGCAATTGGTTAGATAAAGTCATTTGCTTAAATCGAAGCAGTCAGCCGTATTTTGATAGCCAATGCAGCTGCCAATTGTTAATAATATTACACGTGTTAGCAGCTTTTGGCCACCTTTCAGTTAAGCTTAGCACTTTACATATGTTTGCACAACTTTCTGATTACTTTTTACTGGTTTCATATGGCTTAAGGTTGGCAAGAAGAAAAAACTTTTCTTACATCTTCAGTCAAGTCAAGTTAATTAAAAAGAGTGTGTGGTACTTGTTCTATTTGTATAAAACTTTATGCGCATAATATGCAACTTATAGTAACTTGTGCAGGTTGTGACTGAGTTTATTGGTAGTTTTTATACATAGCCTTCTGTAGTTCTTAACTCATAAATATTGACATCATCTTAAGTGGAAATTTCATTGCTTATAAATACATATAAAGCTTGAAATCAAGTGATTTAAAATAACTGTTTGTCCAAAACTGACGAAAAATGATTAAGCCAAATCTTACAAGTAATAAAATTTAATAGTAACAAAAAGTTTTTTAAGATAAGACCCCAAGAATTGTATATAATTAAAATGTTTAGATTATATTTCTTGACAAGTTTTTTTTTTTTTTTTGTTGACAGCAAGTGGAAGCAAGTTTTGTTATACGAGTAGATAAAGCAGGTAATGCAAAGTCCAACTGACTAAAACCCAACTTTTGCTTGTAATTAGTAGTAAGTGAATATTGTCGCATTGCATTAGTTAAATATTTAACTCTTATCTCTGTTCACTTAAAAAAAAAGAAAACAAAATCAAATGTGTCGCTGCTTAAGTGCAAGCAAGAAAAATCCATTTGCATTTCCAATTTCCAGCAGCTGTGTGTGAACAATTCACAATTTCCCATTCACGCAGTCATGCAAGCATATTAAAGACGTTGATTTTGATAACAACAAAAAGCTGTTCAATGTACATGAAACGCCCCAAATGCCAACCCAAAAGATATACAAAGCGGCGATATTAACTATTAAATACTCTTATTATTAGTATTATTATATATTGCACAATATGGCGTCGTGCTTATCACCGAATCAAATAATTAAAAGCAAAATGTTGTGAAAAACGGAAAAAACCCCATCGATAAAAAAATATTAGATTTCTGCCAGCGAGGCAAAAGATAAAAATAGCTACAAAATATAATAACTTTAGTAAACATAATAAAAATATTGTTCATATAATATGGCTCGACTTTGAAATACCCATTAGAGAATACTTTAAGGATTCCAAAAACGAATTTAATTCTGTTTAACAAAAGTCTTATGCAAGGGCTTCCATAAAATATATTTTTTTTTTTGCCAACAAGCCGGCAAATGGGGAAGTACAAACGCTAAAGAGCAAAGCAGTTTGGGCAAAACAAATAAATAAGGGGAACAGCGTCAAATGGTAAACAATGAAAACGATGCGCAGCATTTTAAGTAGAGCCACAAAACTGCAAATTTCTAACAAGGCAGATGCAAAATAAGTTACCTTGCACTGAAAACCAACAAACTAAGAAACAAGCAGACAACAAGTAGATAGCAAATAGGTAGCAAAACAGCGGTAGAAAGGCTTAGATGTAGATGAAGAAGTTGCAAGTACTTAGCATAGTAGTATACGTAAAAGTCGGACATGATAAGCACAAAATAAAACAAAAAGAAAGAGCAAGAGGAACAGACACTAGACGACGGAAAATGGATAAATAAATCTATGGCGCACAGAACAGACTGAAATGAAATGGAGCAAATCTTTTAGCGAGAGGCATAAAGTCAGTATGTGGGCGGGCAATTGATAATGTGTTGCCCCACGAGGCGAGGTGGTGCACAGTCAGCTTTGTCAGCCTTTAGGGTTGGTAAGGGGTGAAAAAAGCGCAGCGTTTCGGAAACAATTTGAAGGCCATAAACGTTGATGTGCCGTTCACAAAGTCTCCCCAGGAGGCATTCAGGCAGTCAGCAGGTAGCGTTAGGTAGCCAAGGTATAACGCCAGTGACAGCCATTGAGTAGTGCACGTCGAAGACATAGTCTGGTCTATTTGGATGAGCGGGCGGCTTGGCTTGGCAAGTAAGACAGAAAGATTGTGATGGCAATAGCAACGGCAACGGCAACGGCAACGCCAACTGCAAAACGGTATTAAAAGCAAACATGCAAACAAATAAACATCAAGCAGCTGTTTTTTCTTGGCGCCTTTGAGAGCCGACAGCAAAAAGAGCGCGTCGGCCTGAGAGCAAGAGAGAGAGAGAGCTAGTTTCCTTTTTTACCAAGTTCGCTCTGCCGGTTGCGACGTTATCAGTCAGTTGCATTTTATTGCACATACGCACAGTGGTACAACCGATTTTTGTTTTGCTCCTAATATTCTTCTAATAAATATTCAATGAATCAATAATACTCATATTTAACGAAATTTTTTTTCTTTTATATTAAGAAACTTCTTCTTTTTCGATTATGCCAAGGCGTACTGTAAAACACTGTAAAACATAGAATATATTTTGCGATGTTTTCTGTACTTCGTCAATGCTCGTTTGAGCGCTCTCTCACATTCTTATGCTCTCTGCACTTGCAATCGGCTGCGTGTCTCTCTCTCTCTCTCCGACACTCACCGCCCACTTGTCAGTTGGCATTCACTCATTCATTGCTAGACTAGCGCACCTCACTCTCCCGTTTGCCCTTGTTATTCCCTCATTTCCTCTCTAGCTTCACACTAACGCCTGCCATTGCCTATTGGCAACGAGGCGACGCCAACGCTAACGCCGACGCCGATGCCGATGCCGACGCCATTGACGCTGCGGCATTTTGGCCACGGCTTTTGGCTCTTGGGCGCTTGGCCATGTTTCAAGTGTTTCGACTGCGTTCAGTTACAGTTCTGTGGCTGCAGCGTCAGCTACAAAACGGACGCTTTGAAACGTTACGAAAAAAACAAAAACAAAAACATAAGTGTTATCGGCATTGCCATTTTGTCGATGTTTACGTCTACGTAAATGGAATACCATTAAGTGAATTGTTGGAGGGTTAAAGTTATTTGAAGCGCGTTTTTTGCTGTGACGCTTGACAATTTAATTACGTATACGCCGCGTGCTGCTGTTCGCAAATTCGGTATTTACTATTTGCCATTTACTAGGCAATTCACTAGACGACTTGTGTCACAAGGCATGCCAAATGTGAAGCAAAAATTGAAAATGTAAATGCCAAACGGGGCCAGCAAGATAGAAAGACAAGGACAGTGAGAGTGAGAGTGAGAGTGAGAGAGAGGTAAACAACACACAACAAAGAGATAAAAGCAACAATAACAACAACAACAACAACAACAAATCAATGTCGATAAGGTGGCGCACGCGGCAAACAGTTTGAAATTATTAGCGCAAAAAAAACCACACACACACACACACACCGTAAATCGACAAGCAAAGAAAAATCCGACAAAAAAAAAAGAGAGTCAAACAAAAAGTAGTAAAAAATTCAATTGTAATTTTTTTTATTTTTTCTTGTATTTTGCCTTTTCTACACTTCGTTATTGTTGCTTTTCACGTGATATGCGCGGCCGTCTAAGATAAGCAAAGCGGTAAAAAAAAATAAAGAAAACAGATTGTTGTTGACTGTTTAGACAGAAGGGGGCGGACAGGGCGTATGATTATTATGCGACAACAACGACAATACTAAGTGAGGGGAGGACAAAGTGATCGCAAGTGTTTGCTTGACGTGTGATTATTTAATAAAAGCAAATAAACGAATTCCCGTTTAAGGAAATACATGCTGCAAAAATAAATCAAAAGCAATTGCCTCAGAATAAACAGGTAAAATCAATTTAAATCTATTAAAATATACCAAAAATGCATTCTCATAAATTGTTTGCATATGTGTGTGACAGTTAAATAAATTTTGTTCAATGCCAACAATTTGGCCGTTTAATTATTTTTTAGCTTGATGAGCAATTGATCGTATTGTTGACAGCTATAAGCTTTATAATCACTTGGCCATTAAATATAACTCATTAATACGTCAGCAATAATAATTTCTATTAACTAACACCCATTCGGCAGCAGTTGTCTAAACAGAAATTATATAAATTTCCCCTTTTTATTCTGTGCGAATAATTTTTGATGACATTTGCATTTGTTTCGCAAACTATTTTGAATATTTTACCACTTATGCAGCTTATAGTTTTTTCATTTATTATTTTGTCATGTAAAATATAATTTTGCCCTGCTAAAAGAGCAACTCTTTTTGTCACAGTTTCCAAAAAAAAGCAACAATTTTTCATTTCATCAGATTTTTTACGCTTGAAAAAGGTTCGCTTAAACTTTCTTTTCAACAAGGTTCATATTTGTTTATTAAATATTTTGAAACTGCTGCTTAAACTACATTTTAATTGTGTTTATTTCAAATTGAAATGAAAAGTTTTTAATGCCTTAGCAACATATATCAAGTATCGCAAAACTGACAAGATATCCCCAAATTGGTATTAACCAAATCCGACTAAGCCATTAAGTGGCAAAAATGCAAGTAGTGCTGCCAAAAAAAGCAACAAACCAACCCAAAACCAAACAGCACACAACAAAACAAAAGGGACAAGTTTTTTTTTCAATTGCCCATACAAATGTTGTGTGCTGTATGTGTGTGTGTGTGTGTGTGTGTGTGTGTTTGTGTAAGTGCCAAGCCAAAACACTCATCATTATCCACATGTGGCCATGGGCAAATGGCGATGGTGATATTGATGTGGACAACAACAGCAACAACAATTTGTTGCTGACAGCTTTCATAATTTATTGGCCACTTATCGATTACGCAGAGTCGTTGAAAGCTTCTAGCACAGGTAAAAGAATACAAGAAAAAAGAACTCGCCAAACAACTTTTAAAGATCTTTATCATTGGAGGGATAATAAGGAAACGACTTTGTATTGTAGTTGTAGTTGTATGCATAATAATTTGTTGCTGGTCAGCTTTTATGTTGCACATTTTTGTGTTGCCACTGCTGCTGCTGCTGTTGTTGTTGTTGTTGGTGTTGGCCAATAATTTGGCAGCAGAAATTTTCTGCGCACCGTTGGCCAAGCGTGTGACAGCCGCCTCGCAACTTCCGGTCATTTGGAATAATGGAGACAAATATTGTTATTGTCGTTGGTAAGGGCGGTTTAGGTGGGGAGTGGCGTGGGGGTATAGCCACAAATGGGAACCAACAGCTTTTGGGGCTAATCTCTTTCTCTTGCCAATTTGTTGACCCATATTTACAATTTGTTTGTCTGTCGCTCTCAGCTTTAACTTTATTCGTTTTGGTTTCCTCTCTTCTTAAAGTTATTTTGCATATATATATATTTTTTTCATTTGACTGCAATTTGCTGGCATTTTCTGTATTCATGTTATGTTAATTGTGCCCTTCAAAGAGAATTTTTACTTTGTTAAGCTGAAATGTTTTTGCTTTACATTTTTATTCTTTGGGTTTCTCTAATTAGTTGCGTGAAATTTATGCAGACCAGCTTAGCTCAACCTGCCGCTCTTAAGCTGACAGTCGATTGCTGTTGAAGGTGTGTACGAATTTGCCAGAAACCTTACAAAAACAAAACGAAAAATAATAATAAAGAGGCTGGCAAGAAAAATTCGCTGCATACTTTATGGCGTTGAGTGAGTTGAACTGAGAAATTCGTTGAAATCATTGAAGCATATTGCTGACATTATTTGCTTGACAGAATCATAACAACTAAGTCATTTATTAATCTATCTGTTTTGGCACTAAATTCAACGATTACAACTGAATCCATTTGAAATGTGCTAAGCTTTGGATCATTGATTGGCCCTTGAAGCTAGGGCAATGGTTAACAAATGATGTTGTTTGACTCGTTGAGGGGCATTTAAGCTTATTCCCAGAAGTAACTGGGTTCTGTGTTTTCTTGTTTAGTGTCTCACACTTAATACGAAATGCTTTGTGCTGTTAAAGCTAAGCTAGCGCATATGATGAGGTCTTTAACTACTTGCGACACTTAATCATTTATGGTTGTGATGCATTAAACTGACAGCTTAACGGTAAAGATGATCAATAAGCCAATCTCATAGTACGCAATTGACAGCCGATAAGAGTGTAAAGCTGGCAAGGCGGGAACCCACAAAAAAAAGGAAAAAAAACATTACGCTTCAGATTTTTATGGGGCAACTTTTTATCCTTAAACGTATCAATGCAGTGCAAAGTTATTCAAGCATAAAAGAGCCCAAGAGATGCGTATACGTAAGTGGCACACACACACACACACACACCAACACACACAAAAGCAGGCAATAATTCGGCGCATGGAAAACTCATTTATCAAACGAGATGCGACAGCAACCGCAACACCCAAGCAACAACAAAGCAACAAAACAAATGTTTTAAATTAATCCACTTAAATCCACTCAAAGCCGCATCATAGAGGAAAAGAGCATGAATAAATGCATATATATAACACCTTTAACAAATTTATTTATATTTATATATGTATACTTAGCACCTAGGCAGTTGATTCAACAGACAAACAAAACGAAATTTTATTCGTATGCCAACTGAATGTGAATTAAAACTATGATTAAGCCAAAATACAAATGCTCTGCCTTTGTTTTTCCACTTCCAAGTCTTACTCAGAAATGGTTTCGGTGCGTTTTAAGCCATTTGTAAATAATTTTCATTGCTCACTCGCTTTGACATTCCTGGAATGTAAAAGCTGTTCCAAAGAATTGACTGCAATTACTTTTGCCAAGTGTTTGTTTGAATTGAATAACATATTTCTATCCAACTTGTTACTGAAACAGAATATATGCTTTAAAGTGCTTAGCTTTAAATGGAAAGTTTGTATTTTACTTAAGCAATATCTTATTAAAATAACAAATGCATTGTTTTCATGCTAAATTTGCTTAAGCCACTTAAGTACTTTCTTTTGTTATAGGAACATTTAAATTGTTTCATGTATTTATTGTGATTGCAACAATTTATTTCAGGAATAATCAGTTGAGCTTTGCTTTTGAGTTTTCAATTGCATTCGGCTTGGCAAGCTGTTCTCTTTTTGTCTTTGTGATCAATCCAAGACTAACGAAGTTTAAATCATAACAATAAACCCCTCAAAGAATTCACTTTGAGCGCCACACAAATTGAATTGAAACAATAGTGATAACTGCTCAACTCATGGCTAAAGCTTTTATAGCCGGCATATTGAAAGTAGAGAAAGAAAATGAAAAGAACGCAGAATATTTTTCAATTTCAAACTAAAGGCTAAAGACATGCCATAAGTGGGTGGGCACTTGTGTGTGTGTGTGTGTTTAGCGGGTTGAAGGCCTACGGCTTCAACGGCACGCCTCAAATGTGGGTCACACACAACACAACACACACACACAATTGTTGGGTGTTGTCAACGTAACGACCCGCTTTTGGTTAAGGCGCCGCCGTTGCACATATGGCCAAGCATAGGATGCGCCAACAAACCAACCATTCGTGGTGCTTGATGGTGGTGGTGGTGGTGGTGGTGCTGGCCTGCGGTTGTCGTCAGCGTCAACGCTTAAATCGCCGCCATTGCTTGATATTTTTGTTGTTGTTGTTGTTGTTGTTGTTGTCGTGCCGAGCATTTTATTGCTGCATGCATCCTTCCTTGCAGTTTTTATAGACCCATCCGCACTTGATTTTCTCCCTCTCTTTCTCTTTCTCTCACTCTATCGCTATCTTTGTCTGGGCACGCCTCCCCTACAATTGAGCATGTGTTTTCCACTTTTACACCCACTTGCAAATTGTTATTTACAGTTATTTTAGTGCATTGTACGAGCAAGGCTCTGACGGAAGTGGAAGTCGAACCACGCACACACACACACACAAACACACACACACACATAGAACTGTTGCTTACTCATTCTGATAAATATGAACACATGCATGTGTTTGTGCTCATATATCTAGGTATATTTAAGAGTTCAAAGCAGATATGCTGGCGACATGCACAACAACAGCAAAAATATTAAGTAAGAAAAAGAAGAAGAAGAAAAAACAGAAGCCTTGGCTTGATAACAAGAATATTTCCAAAAAAAAAAAAGAACAGGAAATCAAGTAAAAACACTTGCAAAGTTGAGTGTTAGGACTAGAAGATACCCTATATATAAAAGGATAAGTCAAAGCAATTTTACCTTTAAAGTTGTGGCTTAGTTCACAGGACAAAGCATTTTTTGTTAGTATTATTATTTTTGAAGGTTGTGTTTTTATGGTTTTTTTTTCTCATCAATAACAAATATAAATTATCGAAGGAATCCCTTTTTTTGTGTGTGTGTGTGTGTGCACAATGAATAATCTTAGAGAACCTTTGCCAACATTTTTTCTTTTAATAAAGGGTATGTGCAGGCAGTAAAAAAAAAACAGCGCCCATATGAAGAACCAGCAGCAGCAGAAGCGGTTGCGAAGGGTTTGTGGGTAGTTGGTGTTGGTTTGGGTTGAGCTTAGGTCCATTACATGTGGCATGTGCGGAAGAGCAGTTGTTGCTTTAGACATTTTTTGTGCTTTATTGTTGATGGCCAACAAGCGAAGTTTTTTTTTTATCTTTTTCAACATACGCGCAGAGAGGGCTCGTTAAGCAAAATGGAAGGTAAGGTAAATAGTTAAATTGTAGCACAATTCTCGGAATTCTATGTTCGAATAACATTGTTGCCAGTTGCGGCACATAAATTTAAATATTAAAACCAGCATAAATTAGCGATAAGCGGAAAGCTTATTGTTATATTATGGTTAAGTGCTGATATCACTTTATGCTAGCTATTTATAGCTATTAAATAAATAAAATAATGAGTTAAATAAAGCCTGGCGAGCATGAAAAGATATGGTTTCTGTTTTTAGGAAAATAATTATTATCAAACAGTTATTTGGGATATATCTACTAAGAGAATAGTTTTTTTTTAAAGTACATTTTAATAAATATTTAAATAATATTTGTCAGTTTATATTTCCGTTTAAAATAATTAAATTTCCCGTTCGTTTTTTATAATATTCTTTACTCGTTTTTCGCTTAACATGAAAATACGTTAATGTCATTTCCCCTTATGTATATATATATATATATGTATCGGAAAGTACACTTAACCACAGATATATTTACATATATATATTGAGCGAAATTTGTGTCTTTCCCCATGTTGCTGGTTGTCATTTGAATATTATCGTCTCTGGACTACGTGCCGTTGACTTTCAAGCCTTGTCGCCCTCCATTTTGCTTTCTGCTCCTGTTTCGCCACTTGTCTGTTGTCTGGTGTCTGGTGTCCGTATTAAGCGCACATAAGCTGCCCGTAAACCCTTTTTTGTAAAGGGACTCACAGGCTCTACATCTACCTACATTTAATACAAATTTGCCCGTTGTGTGTACTCCCAAAAGCCAATTACGTGCTCAACTGCCGACCGGAAATGAGAATGAGTATGAGCAGGAGAAGAGAGAAAGAGAGCGACTAAGAAGATGGCATAGTGTTGAGAGAAAGAGAGAGAAAGGCAACTATGCCACTGTTCATATATAAAGAGAGAGGTGCAGGATTATGAGCCGAAGCATAATGTTTATAAGATCACGTGCTCAATTATTAAGCCACTATATAAATAAATAGCCGTATTCGGACACGTGCCGTGACCGTAACGACAACCAAGAAAGAGAAAGGGAGAGAGAGTGAGAGAGTGGGAGAAGAAGAGATGATAATAAACTTTTTTGGCACGGCATACTGTTGAAATTTAGTTGAGCTCATTACTTATACGCAGTGTACGTATGCATATTACGTATACGCCATGCAGATAAATCATTCGCTTTGTATAAAAAAAAAACAAATTAATTAATCAGCACCATACAAAAATGCAAAAAAGCCAAAAAAAAAGAACGATTAAAAAAAATCTGTGTTTTTGTTAATGTTTGCTTATACCCTGTAAGAGCGTCAAAGTAAGAGCTATGCCAGACTTATTTAATAACTGATTTTTTTCGTAAATATTTGTTTTTTCATCTTAAAGTAGTTATAGTAAGTAAGCTAATTACAGGGTATCACTCAACGACATAAATCGACGCTTTTTGTGTCTCCAGGGCGTATACGCGACCTCGTTTATTGTTGGGTGATAAAAATCGCGCAATTAGCTGGCGTTGATTTTCGCACAGGACATACATATTTGATATATAGTTTTGCCTGTTTGTGGCTCGCTGCTCTTTGATTCTATGTGCCACGTGAAACTAGAGCAGTCTAATTTACTTGCAGTATGCCAACCCTGCTGTTGTTGTTGTTGTTGTTGGGTCCGAGCGTTTAAACGGAGGTGCAAATTAAATCAACATGCATATCCGTTTGACACCATTTCGCAAATCAACCGCCCCCTACCCAGAATGGTAGAAAGCGTGAAAGCAAGAAGAGTTTGGTGTTTAAAATGGAAAGTCAAAACAGAGAGACGGACAAAATGGCGCACATATTGCAAATGACCGAAAAAAAAGAGGGGGAACAAAAAACACTAAAACAGCAACAACAGCACAAAATGTAATGAAACTTTGGGCACCCCAAACATTGGCTGTTAGATTGTGTATATGTGTGTGTGTAACGCTAACCTTGTTAAAAACTAGAGCGCTGATATGCAGCCAGCCTTTCGGGAATGGATTAAGGTAAGCTTTGTGTGTGTGTGTGTGTGTGTGTGTGTGAGAGAGTGCAACAAATAAAATAAGTGGCAATATTTTCTACTTCTATCTTTAGCCAGTTTTTGTTCCCCCTTTCGCCTTTTAATATCTCTTTAAAGTGCTCGGCTTTTAAGGGTTGCTTTTGCAACACTGAAAGCTCAGATTTGCTGGAGATTCCCTGACAAGGAAACAGCATTAACGTTATATTAGATCCACATATAGAAACAGTATATAGTATAAAGCAAATAGAGAATGCTTGTAACACACAGAAATAACTCCTTTGGCTTCATGTAAGCATGTAACCAACAGAAAAGTGTGTGTGTGCTGTGGCATGTGGCACACTTTAAATTCCAGCTAGTCAAATGTGCATAGGATTTGCTCTCAACCGAGTTACTTAAGTGTTGATTGAATGCTCGGATTGTGTCTGAGATTCTACAATTGCCAAGGTATCAATAAAAAGTCTACAATCGTAATAAATTGTGTTAAATATTATGCTGTTAAGGTAAACTTTTGTGCGACTCTTCACTTTCAGTTAATAAAATATAGCAAATTATTAACAAATTCGCTACAGTTTTTTATAATGAGCAGAAAGTTTAATTTTCATAGCATTTTGCAGCCAAGGGAGGAAGAGGCGAAGAATATTAAAGCATATTTGTATGCAGTTTTTAATGACCCTTTTGTAACTTAACTTTGGCCTGCTGAACCTATAAATACCCTAGCTTAATTGTTATAAGCATAGCAATTAAAACAAATCTCAATTGAAATTCAGACATAATGAATATATTTCTATATATATATATATTAAGCATATGCCCCATAAATATTTCAACAAGCACGCGTATTATTTAATGAACCCGCTGTGGCATTTAGCTGAAGCTAATTCATTGTGTTTGCTGTGTTTTAAAAATAGTTAATGCCACATAATCCAAATGAAGGGCGATTCACACGAAAAGAAAACACAAACACACACACACCAACAACAACAACAACAACAGCAATGAAAAAAAAAATAACCAAAAATAATTCATTTTGTTTGCTCACTTAGCAGCTGTTGAGGTGCCGCGAGTGGCACAAACGTTCAACGTGCAACGTGCAACGTGCCACTCGCTTAAATAAAAGATTTTGTTTTTTAATTAAAAATATTTCACCTGCGAAAAGCGACGACACAATTTTCTTTGCGCTCACATAAATAAATGCAGCCAGTACGCACACACTTACAGCAACAGCAACAGCAACAACAATGAAGTAAAAACAACAACAAAGTGGCGTAAATGAGAACAGGAACAGCAATTTAAAATACAAAGCTGGACAGACGATTGAGGGGCGGGGTGAGAATGAGGTGGAAAAAGTTTTGCCACTTGCCTTCAGTGGGTCAAATGAAAATGAGCCGTGGGCGTGAATATAAATAAATGAGCTTGGTCAACAAAAAAAGAAAGGGAGCAGGAAGAAGGGAAAACGGCGCTGGCAATAATTAAACCGATACGCAAACAATTGAACACTAGGTGGCGCTCCAGGTGTTTACCGCAAAATGACAAACCAAAAAAAAAACAGAGCAAGGGAGAAAGCGAGAGAGAGCGAATGAAGCGTGCTGTTGTTGTTGTTGTTGTTTGTTGTGAGAAATTAACCCATGACTTTAAAAACATTCGTTAAGCGCTTCGTGGAAGAATGAGGACGACGTTAAATGATGAACAGAGCTTAAACCTAGTGACAATGACAACACCAAACAAAGGAAGGAAGGAAGGAAGAACAACAGCAGCCACATGCTCTGCGTGTGGGCGTAAATAACTGTGTGTGTGTGTGTGTGTTTGTCATCGGTTCAGACAGAGTTTGGCTACAAATTTGAGAGATGACCGAAATGGCTGCTAAATTGTGTGGCACAATTAATTAGAGAGCGGGGTTGCTGGAAGGGAAGGGGAAGGCAAGCAGTTAACTCCTACAGCTAAAATGAACACATTAGTTACATAAATACATACATCAAGCGAGTTAAATGGTGTGTGTGTGTGTGTGTGTGTGTGTAAACACGCAGTTGTATCTTTGCTTCTTTGAAAGATTATTTTACAAAATTTCCGTTTCATTTCACTCGAATTAAATCTTTGCTGTTATTGTATATCATTTAAAATTTATTGTTTTTGCCCAAAATAATGCAAACATTTTCTATACTGTGCGCTTTAAAATTGTTGCTATTGGGTATGCTTGTTAAGAAGAAATAAATAGGGAACAACTTACAGTAAGAGTACGATACACTCGATGTTCTAGTTAGTAAAGATTTGATTGTCCTTCACGCATATTTAAATATTAACTCTTAACTTATCTATCGCTGAGTTTTGTAATGCTCAACGTTGTGGTCTTATCCACACTTATTCTATGTATGTAAATGTATGGCTTATATTTTTCTGCTGCACTCGCAGGTTGGTCTACCTACTTAACCTTGGCATGCTTACTATTTCTATTAACATGAATATATCTATATTTATTATGTTAGGCTTAATTATGTTCATGTCTGAATGTCTGTGTTGACCTCTTTAAGGATTATACTGGGTATCAAAGCTATTTAAGTCTTATAAAATACGCATTGCTCTCGAAAGAGCAAAAACAATTCTGATTATTCATTTGTGTTATTTTGACAAATGATTTCAAAACATTATTTTACAGCTGAAAACACATGAAATTGAGCCTAAACATCAATAGCTTTAATTAAATTAGTGTAAAATAACATAAGATAACTTGGAAATTGAAAAACATTTTTACAATTTTATTAGATTTATGCTGTATAATTTTGTTTGAAAATTTACTCGGGTTGTGTTTCGGATATGCATAAAGTTAAAGGCAATAAACCGGACATTTTAATTACGTTCCGAACGTTCTTGCGGCATTTCCTTTGCTTGTCATATTTGACAGGGTGCTGCAAGAGACTGTAAAGGGTGTAGGCGGGTAACAGGTGCATAACGAGCTGGTAGGCAAAAGCAATAACAAGGTATCAAGGATATTGCGTTGCAAATTCTCATTTTATGGTTTTTGCTTGCATCCTTGCTGCAGCTGTCGCATCAATAAAAATAACCATCCTCTGGTCCACACGCAATCTTCATACAATGTACTACACACACACACACACACACACACACACACATTGTGGCAGGCAATAACAATAACTATCGAACTGCCGAAAATGGCAGTTCAAGTCATTGTCGTACATCAGGGCGTATGCGTGTTGTATCCTGCGGTCAGCCAAGATAGCTAGCTTTCCTTTGTTCACTTCTCCTGCACCTCCACATTCTAAGCGCCGAAGCTCTTATTTTTGCTGCTGCTGCTGCTTAAGCTTTAGATTTATGCAACTGTTTAATATTATAAGCTATACGCAAATAATTTATGGAATTAAGGCATTTGAAGATGTGCGATAAAAAAAAAGAAGCAGTACCAAAAAAACTAAGTGAAAAACTCTTCAAGCGTCATTCAAAAACTAAGTGGCCCCAACATCAAGGCAAGTGACGACGACAACGATGCAAATGACAACTGACTGCCTGTCTGTGTGTGTGTGTGTGGGTGAGAGTGTTGCTGATGATGACCTGAAGAGTGTCAGGGCAAGCAAAACGGTTAAAAAAGCGGAGGTTGGGCAAAGGAGGCAAAGTACGCAGCAAAATGAATGGCTCTCGACAGGCGCAATGTGCAACATGAGTTTCAGTAACAGCAGCAGCAGCCAAGTGGGGCACGCCACAACGGGCGCCGAAAAAAGCAGAAAAAAAAACACCTTCAAGCTAGCTGGGCTAAGAGAAAACCGTCTAATGAGTGCCGTTATGTCTGCCACAGTGGCAACAACTTGCAAAATGTGTATGTAAATTATTTTTATACTCGTTTTTGGCTGCCTGCCCAGGCAAAGACATTAAACCCAAGATTATCCTCTATTGCTCTTAATATATACTTCCATTTAAATCTCTTGCTGCTTATGCTACACAAATTGACGTACAATATTATTTAATATTTATCTTTTCTGCATGCCTTGGCCCACGCCCAAGCCCAGGCCCAGTGCCAAGTTTCTCATGCCGAAGTTAATGTAATAATTGCAAGACTCGCATCACATACTTTTGCCAGCCACTGTAACAGTTGTGGACTGGGCAAATAAAGTTTATGGCTGGCTTTGAGCTAACATTTGTTGGCTTGCGCATCGTGTGTTGCATGCCGCAGACGAGTAGGAGGCTTGGCGGCTTGGTGGGCAGCGAATTATGTGCTTGCATTGAGTGCATTAGCACCCCGGCAACCGAGCAAGGATGAGCAAAGGATGTGGATGGTGGATGTTGACTGTATGTGCCTGTGTGGGGTTAAGGATGTTAGTTTTAAGCGTTTGCCCAAGAGGCACAATGTGTGTGTGTGGGCCTATTGTTATTGCTTTTAAGCATTTTTTTTGTATATGTCGAGCAGGTTGGGCGAGCCAGTGGGAACCCGAAAAAGGCAAAGAACTGTGCCACAGCAATGCAGGGCAACGTAAATTATAGTTCTTTGTTGTTGTGTGCGACCCAAAAAAGAAACAAAAATGAAATATAAAAACACAAACAAAATGAAATCAAATAAAACAATGAGCGCACGTGATTCAAACTGAGTTCCTAAAGGCAGGAAGAGAAAGAACAACTGGCAGAGAGTCAGAGACACAAATCAAGCTGAATCAGAAGCAGTAGCAGAAGCAACCAAATGGCTTGGCATGCAAATTAAATTCGAGTGCTGATTGTCTGCTTTTTTTGCCCTTACCACAGCCAATGCCACATCCTCACGTCAAGCTAGAAAAGTAAGAGAGGAGGAATACATGAAGAATAAGGGTCACAGGTGTATCTCTTCCAACTGCTTCGCGCTTTGTGCCAATTTAAGTTTGTTGTGTTGGTTCTGGTGTTGGCAGCAATGCCACAAACCGCATGCACCAAGGGACCACTGTGCCACATTCTTTGCACACAGTTCAACAACACACAAAACGAACTAAAAAGCGCTCCCATGAGATACAAAACTTCGTACTAATGAGTAAAGCAAAGCAATTGGTGCTAAAACAGTTTTAAAAACTTTTTCAAATCATGGCTTTTATTGGGTTTGAGTTTTAAATTTTGGAAAGTAAAATTGCCTAAAAAATCTTTAACGAAATTCAAGTAAACGTTTATCAAAAATAATCGTGTATTTTAAAAAACTCTAGAAAATATTGTATAATTAATTTACAAGATAAAAAATAAATGTATATATCAAGAAGCTTTTCATAGTTTATATTTTGAAAACCTTTAGAGATTATTATCTCTAAGTCAATCTTCTTGTTAGTCGACGAAAAATAAAAAGAAAACCCTTTTTTGCTTATTGCTTTAACATATTTGAAAGGCAGATTAAGTCTTAAAATATGCTCAAGTAGATGCTAAGTGCAATTTTAATGTACATTCATGAAGTTTAAGCACTGCAGTGGCTTTTCTAACAGATAACCTACAAACACACACACACAGAGAAAGAGAAAGCAACAGAGAGGGAAAGAGAGAGAGCGAGAGAGCAACTCAGTGCAGCTGGCAGCTGAGAATTGAAAGTTACTTAAAGCACTTTTCAACTGCTATTTAAAAATGCTCTTTGCAAGCAACCACACACACAAACACACACAAACACACACACACACACAGACACTGGATGGGGTTTGCCAAGGGTCTTGGTCTACCAAATCAAATAAGATTCAAACCGATGACTAGGCGACATGCAACGTTTGTGGCTGCCGCTGGGTGAACTTAGGGCTTTGCTTTATTTTTGCGACTATCGAACAACGCCAAATAGCCAAGGACATAAATGACATAAATACAATAATTTGTACACTTCAGCGCAAACCAAAAAGAAAAAAGAAAAAAATAGCTCAAATGTATCTTGTGCTCGTCGGTTTGTTAGATAGTTGATAGCTGTTCCATTAGCACAATGGCCATGCCAAGCTGGAGAGGACTCTGTTGCTTCAGACTACACGTTGCTGCCACAGCCACTTAAGTGGCAGCATCAATTTATCAAACCCGCCCTCTCTTAACAAGGAAAAAACTGGGAAACAAAAACTTTATCATGCAATTGGATTTTAGATTTTTGGCCTTATGCATTTTTAGTTTTTAGTTAACAACTAGCTCGGAGAGCTTTCCAACTAAAAACAAACTTTAACGGAAAACTATCTTTTACCGAAAGTGCAGCAGCAAATAAGCTTAAATCTAATAAAAAAGTATCCTTTTTTTTTTGTTTGTTGACCAATAATAATTTTATTTGAAGAATTTTTCATTTAAATTCAACCACAATATGCTCAAAGAATATTCGTAAAAGTCTCAAGTACAATTTTATTCAATTATATTTGTGTGCAGAAGCCATAAAAAAGTAAATTTTGTTGGACTTACAGCATTTAATATACATATATATATTTTGTGGTTGCAAGTATATAAAATACATTTTTATTCTTGTTTTTCTTTTGCCGTTGCAGTTTAAAGGACAGTAAACAACAAGCCGCCAGCAGTGAGGGAAAAAATAATAAGTTGACAAATAATATTGGTCAGAGCGCTGTTTGCCATGACAGCTGCCTCCGCTGCAGCGTTGCAGCAACACCGACCATAATAATAATAGTAGCAGCAGCAGCAATGATAACAAAGATCAAGACACAAGAGCCACAACAAAACAACAACAAGAACAACAATAAACGAGAATCAAACTCAAAGATGCAAATTACAATTTGCATGCAAGCAACGACGAAGACGACGTTGAAGACGACGTTGAAGACACCAGTGTTGCCAACACAATAAAAAAAAACAAAATTCAACATACATATCAACTATCTAAGTGTTAGTGTGCGCTAACAAGAAGCGAACAGCAAAATGATTAAGGGCATTTTAATACAGCGCAAAAGTCAGGAGGATGCCAGCTATACGAAACAGCTGAAAATGGAACATGCCGATCTTGTGGCCGAAATGCAAACTGTCGAAAGTTTGCCAACGCACGAAAGATTGCAGTTGGCAAGGCTGTGAGTAAATAAACTTAATGCCAACTTTCAACTAACTTTTTTTGGCAGTGTAAATACATCTTTTGGATTAATTGAATATCGACTGAAACTTTAAGCTATTTAAAAGTCTCAAAACTAGTTGACGCTTAGCATTTAAAACAGTTGATAACACAAATGTTTGTGTTAGCAAAGAAACAAATTGAAAAGTGTCTGTTATTTGATGACCATACCACATACATATAAGTTAGAGACGCTCTATTGTCAACTTGCAACAAGGCCAACCTACTAAAGAGTATTTATTGTTGGTGGATAAGCAATTAAAATTGTTTCCTTTTCTTTTGCGTCTACTTCCAATTAAATGCTCGTTTCACTTAAAACATCTCTTGTGTGTTATTTGAACTTTTTTTCTTACAAAGGCGACTGCACTAAGCTCTCTTTCTCTGATGTGTTAGAAATAACTTTTGCCGTTGCAAAATCAAAAGTTTACACTAAGTTTTTTGATTGATTTTGGCTTAGTTGCTGTGCAGCCAAAGCAATGGATTTGTGTTAATGTGACTAAAGAAAAGCAAACTCTTGTTGTCATTTAATTAACTTTAAACAAAAAAAACTTTCGATGGCCTTACCCTAACTAATAACTAGTTTATTCCCACAAAGAGTTTTTTTTTGGTTAAATTTGTTTACAACAATAGCTAGGCATAAATCAGTCTCGCTTTTAAAGCCATTACTCAACTTAATTTATATAATAAATTAAACCAAAATCTTGTTTGTCTAGACGACGTGCCCAGCAGCTGAAACTCGCCCGCCAAAAGGAAAAGGAATGGCTTAAGCTGCAACGGGCCAAGGGTCAAACGGGCAGCGGTGCTGGAACGGTTAGCAATCTATTGAATGGTGGCGGCGGCGGAGCAGCTGGCAGCGGAATCGCTGTAGATACAACACATCATTTTCGCCATGCCAACGGCTCGGGCACGCTGAGCGGCAGGCGGCACATATCCTTTGAGAACAGCGTGGTGCTGCTGGAGGCCGCATCGCGCAATGATATGCCCGAGGTGGCGGCATTGTTGCAGCACGGCATCACACCGGATGCGGCCAATGAGGATGGACTGACGGCGTTGCATCAATGTTGCATTGATAACAATGTGGATATGCTGCGACTGCTGCTCGACTATGGGGCCAATGTGGATGCGCAGGATAGTGATAAATGGACGCCGTTGCATGCGGCTGCCACCTGCGGCCATTTGGAGCTGGTGCGCATACTCATTCGGCACAATGCCAATCTCTTGGCCGTTAACACAGATGGCAATATGCCATATGATCTGTGCGATGATGAGAATACGCTGGACTTTATCGAGGGTGAGATGGCGCAACGTGGTGTTACCCAGGAGCTAATCGATGAGACGCGCTCCTCCACCGAGCGTGTTATGCTTAAGGAACTAATGGAGCTGGCACGCATCGCTGGTGATCTGGAGGAGCCCGACTATCAGGGCGCAACGCCGGTAAGTTCAATGCGCTCCAGCTTCAGCCATATGCTTTAAGTTTTTAATCAACTCTCTTCATTGTTTCCAGCTACATATTGCTTCGGCCAATGGTTATGTGCGCGTTGTAGAGTTTCTGCTGGAGCAGCATGTCAATGTGGATGCCATGGACAAGGATCTGTGGACGCCCGTGCATGCGGCTGCATGTTGGGGTCATGTAAGCAAAGCTTCACGGTTTTTTTTTTTTTGTCCAAGTTTAATAACTCATTAAATTTCCTTTTGTTTTGCAATAGCTTGAAGTTCTCGAGATGTTGGCCCAATGTGGCGCTGATTTAAATGTGCGCAACAAAGACGATGAGACGCCCTCAGGTGCGTACACATACTTATTAAATACACTGTATTTAAATTTTGCTAGTAACATTTTTAGATATCTGTGAGGATCAGGAGATACGTGAACGCATTGAGCAGCTGAAAACGGAACAGGAGAGCAAACGACTGGCGCAACAAAGGCGCGTTCGACGCTCTCAGAGCAATAATACCCGGTTTGTTTTGCAATGCAACAGTTAAAGACTCTTTTAATTTTATCTAAGCTATAATTGTATGCCCATAGAGCCCAATCGGTGCGTCGCACTAGCCTGCGTGATAAAACGCTGACAACCAAAAAGGATGCCGTTGAGGAGGCTCGTTTGCGTCTGCAGGCGCAGGAGGCAACTGATACGGGCACGACAACAACAACAACGGCACCAGCTGCAGATCTGCCAAATGGCTATGGCTATCACACAACCAGCAGCAGCAGCAGCAACAACAACAACAACAACAGCAATAGCAATGCTGAAAAGCGACCCTCAACGGCTAGCCAAAATGGCCAATTGCTGTCGCATTCCAAATCTGCAGATGCCGTGGACAATGTAACACTTACAACGACACATTCCTATCAGCCGCGTCGTCCGCCCGATGGTCGCGAAAACGATGAGCAACTCTTGCTGAAAGCTGGCGTTGAACCAAATGCTGAACTGCAACGTGCCACATCGGCGGCAGCTGTTATATTAACAGACAAAGGCACTGCCGCAAGCGCCGAAGCGGTACAGATTCAATCATCCAAAGCAGCCGGCAATGGCAAGATTAACGTGCAGGTCACAGTTTTAGTGGGTGAGTATTCACACACACACACACACACACACCCACACACACAAATCGAATCACACACCACAGCTTGTTACGGCTTAAGAAGCGTTGCCTAAATGTTTTGTGTCTCCTGTGTCAATGTCAATTGTCTAATGTGTGTTTTTTAACAATGCTACTTACTAAGACTAAAACGTAAGTGCTTTAGTTTGAGCATAGTCGACTGGCAAATGCTCTAAGCAACAACTTCCCAATATGTTGTTCTGACCAAATTCAAGTCTATACTAACACAACTTAAACATAATATTTAAAACTCTTTGCCGTTGTTAGAGTACACAAAATTTCGTTTTGACAAAAAAAAAGAACCTCAAATAACATTTGCTTGTAATTTTATGTTTATTTATTTTTTGTGTCGCTCGTTTTGTGTCGTCTGCCCGCCTGCCTGCCTGCTCGCTCACTCGCTCGCCTCTCTGTAACATCATTCACCACCCAACATCGACACCCACAACCAACCACCAAAAAAAAAAAACAACAACATATCGCTTCATGTAGACACAAACAGCACGCATCATCAACAGCATCTGCAACATCAGCAGCAGCAGCAGCATCAGCAACATCAACAACAATTGCAGCAACATGCTTTGCTGCTGCAGCAACAGCAGCAGCAACATCAGCACCAGCAGCAGCAGCAGCAGCAGCAATATGTTGCTATGGATGCTGGTGCCGTTACATTATCGAATTTAAAAAAGCAACGTTCGCTATCGCGTACCGCTAATGTGCTTAATAATTTTGAGCTTTCATCGTCGATGACAACAGCAACAGCTGCTGCCGCAAGTGCTACAACAACAACTACAACTAATGGTTCTGTTTTAGGAGCCGCCACTACTGTTAATCACAATAACAACAACAACAACAATAACAACACCAGCAGCACAAACAACAACAATAACAACAACGTTGCCGGACCAATTGCCGCACAGCCACTGGGACTAGGCGCCATGAATCCCAGTCTACTGGAATTTGAGGCTGCGGTGCCAACAGCAAACGTTGGCAACGCCGGCTCAGTCAACAAATTTAGTGGCAACACTGGCGATGTGGTCAGCGATAGCACAAGCAACAGTCGCAAATGCTGCGTCCTAATGTAAGAAAGGAAACACAGATACAGCCAGCCATGCGGATAACTACAGATAAACAGGGTATAACAAATGGATTGCCAGCCGCGTTAGCTTACCAAAACTAAGGGGAGGGTCAGGGAAATAGGGAGTTAATTGATAAATGTATGTGTTATGTACTTGTAAATGGAAATCAAACGATTAGCAGTTTTGAAATGCCTGGCAGAGAAAAAAATGTGTCTTTTATTAGCATTTTAGTAGACGAAAAGTAATAGTATGTTATTAAAATGAGATATATATATTGTTAATAATATAATGCATGCATTGGGTTCAATTCTTATGGGCTCTAAATAAACAATATTCATAAATGTATAAGATAAATACGACTTTAAGTCGTGGCGCATTTTCCTAAGCCAGCTAAAACGTACGCAATTGAATAGATTTATAGGTCTTAAAGTTGATAAGCTACATATGTTTTGAATACCAAAAGTATTCCATTAGAAACATACAGAAAAAAAGCGTCTTAAAGCGTATATGAAATCAGTTTAATGTGAACCGTTTTATGTTAAGTAGTTGATAAATGTTAAGAACTTTTGTTTTTTGCTAGTTCTTTAACTTTTGCCTTGTGTGCGTATGTGAAATGGCAAAGCAAAGTATTATGCAAAAGTATAAACATCTATATTATAGCAAAATTATAGCAACATACATATATACAAACATACACACATACATACGTACATACAAACAAAACTACAAAAACCGAAAAGCAAAGCAATTCAAAAATATTGCAAGCACAAAAGCAATTCAAAAATGTAATAATTTAACGATTTTTCAATATACATACATTAATAAGTGTACATACATACATTATATACATCTAAATGTCAAATAGTTTAAATTGCACATCTGCTGTTGCAACTTCCAATTACAAATAATAGTATACACATTTTTTATTTGGAAAGTTGCCTTCGATTTTCAATGCAAATTACTTTGCTATGCGTGATTTGAGTTTAGTTAATACAAAACAAAAGAAGAAAAAAAAAATTGTATTATTTATACATACACACAAATACATATACATACAAAAAACGAAATGATTTATACAATTTTTAGCGTTAATAATAATAAATGTACACAAAATTCCAAATATTTAAGTAATTAACAACAAACAAACAAAAAAACAACGCGCAATTTAGCAATGAGACTTTCCTTTGATTCATTTTAGTCCAAGGCATGCCATTTAATTGGCATTGGCAAAATGTTTTGTAAAATAAACGATTGAAAAACAAATGAAAAAAACCACAACAAAAAAGTATCCCAAACAATGATTGCAAAGATTGTTCTATTTTATTATTATCCTTTAACAGTTTAATTCGTAAAATTCCTTAACGAAATCTAGACCTTGCCTTCTGTCGCCTTTTTTTGCATATGCCTTATTCTTTTATCCACAACATGACGCAAACGCCGATCGGGTTTAATCAACTCACTTTCGTTCATGGGTTCGATGACTTGTCCCTTGCGCGTTATTATAGACGGTCGCGTTAGCATTCGGAATGCCGTTTCCGGTACAAAGTTACGTCCAATCGGTGCTCGAATACTGGCCTCATAGTCGGCCAGAGATTTGAAGGGGAATGGTATGGCGGAGACCATGTGGCCGCGTGCTTGTTTGCTTGTCGTTTCATTGATGTACACACGATCCTTGTTGTCATCGCGACGCTTCTCTGGTGCAGCCAGTTTAAGTAGCAATCGCTTGTTGCGTCTATCCATTACCTTCTGGGAGATGCCGGCGCCTGCCCAGGAGCCCCAGCCTGGCATGGCCAGTTGTAAGTCTGTGTTCTTTAGCTCGGAGTCATTAGTTTTATCCTTATTAAAATCAGCTATAATATCATCATCCTCAAAGGCCTGACTAATTGTTAATTGACGCTCGACAGCAGCATCTGCTTCATCATAATCGGCCTCATCATCGTTGGCAAGTGCATCATTCATTGCATCCGAGGCACGCATTTTTTGTTTCCATGTTATAGTTGTCACTTTGTTTGGATCAATGACGCTTTCGACTTCCGGTTCCTTTTCCACTGGCTTGGTCAGTTCGCTAACAAAGTCTGTAGCTGGCTTTGGCTGCACCTCGTCTTGGTTGAGCGGCTCATCTATTTCCACACGTTGTTTGGTCTTTTTGAATGCAAGTTCCTTTAAGTTCTTCAGCACATCTCGTTTCTTTTTAGGGTTTTTGCCTTTTTTCATGGACTGCTGAAGTTTATCTGCTTGCTTTCGCAGCTTTTCCAGTTTTTTGCCAACTTTGTTCCGAATATTTTCCTCATGCTTTTCAAATATATCTTCTAGTGTGTGATCTTTAACGGAACTTTCTTTGACTTCTTCTACCTCCCAGCCATTTTCTACAACAACAGTTGTTGCTGGCTTTTTCGTCTTTTTTGTGCTTTTCGTTTTGGGTTGTTTTTTGGTTTGTTCCACCTCCTTGGACTTCTTCAGCTTCTCTTGCTTAACTTCTTCAATTTCAGTACGATGATTGGCCAGCAGCTTTTCATTTTTGTTACGCTCCGTCCAATATGTTCGCCAATTAGTGCCATCCTCTTCATTCTGGGCTTCTGCCTTCTCTGCCGTTTTAGCCCTTGTCCAGGGATTAAATGGATCGGTATCGTGTTGCTGATTTGTTTGTGTTTTAGTTGTAACCTGCTCATCCTCATCCTCACTTTCAGTGTCCAGTTTCTTTTCAGTCAACTGTCGACTCACGGCTAACTGTTCCGCAAGATCCTTACGCACATCCTTATCATATTTGGCGCGCACTTGAAGATTCTTGGCCCAGGTGCCAGTGTTTTTATGCCGCAAACTGGCTCGCTCTACGACGCGACTCTTTTCCAACGCATTTAGTTTCTCCAGTGCAGCTTCTGGATTTGTTTTTTGCAACAGCTCAAATTCCTTCATTTGCTCCAATATCTTTTGACGTTTCTGCAACTTATGATATTTCTTGGATTTGATTTTATTCTGCATACGTGCTTTTGCCGACTTTTGTGACTCTCTCATTTTTAAATATGCCAACTCTCGGCGTCGTGCATAGAGCTCCTCCCGTGTGAGTTTCTTTTTCAGCAATTCCTCCTCCTGCTGAGCTAATGCATTCTCATCCGTAGTGTCGCCTATTTGTGCCTTGCGTAATTCATACAACTTTTGATTGCTCGCCTGAAGCTCCTTGGCTAAATCCGATTTAATACTCGGCTTTAAGGCTCTGGCATGTGCTGCTGTATTAATATAGACGGTATCCGACGGTATGGGAAATATCTGCAATAACTCGATTATATACCAACTCTTCCCCTCTACAGTATGTCGACTTACCTGTGTCTCAGCGGAACGATTTTTGGCCACCACAGCATCCCAGCGACCCAATTTCTTAGACACACCTTCGTATCCAATAGTGCGTTTGATGCGATCCGCTGCTGGCTTTTCTAGCGGCTTTTGCAATACCTTTTTGGTGCTGTGCACATTCTTTAACTTTTTGCCAGTCTCGACATGCTTGGAGGTGCGCAATATCTGAACCAGGTCACTAACGCCAACTGCCTTAGCTGCATGTTCCCGAGTGTTGACACTTTTGACCAACTGAAATTCATCCTGTTGCTGCTGTCGCTCGTCGCGTGTCGATTTGCGAATGTGCTGCACGTTTCCCAAGTTGCTGATGGCCTGCAACAATTTCTTGTGCGCCGTCGGATTATATTGCTCCTCATCGTCACTCATTTCTTGTTTTGTTAAATTTATGTTAAAAAATATTACAAACACGCGGTGCCACCAACAGCTGAGTTCTATCGACAGTAGACGTGCGACGGCACCGGTAAACTATCGTTATCGCTGTAGGTTGATACGCTGATCTTGAAAAATATTTCAAAAGTTGTCCAAAAATTTTACACCTATCTTGGAAGTAATACAAATTATTAATAGAAGTTAAACGTTTTGTCTTAAAAGTCATTAAATGACATTAATGCATATGTGTCCAGTGACAATCCATTCATCGCACTATCGTTCATATCTCACGAAATGAACTATCAATTTATCGATAAGCCGGCAACGATATCATCTAAAATGCAAACGCGAAATTGTTAAACATAACTTGAGTGCATAGTGCCATGGCCGATACAAAAACTGGCCGGTCTGCTAGCAGCAGCAGTACAACAATATCCCCCCTAGTACAGAGTCCTGAAAATCTCGAGTGCAAAAACTTTCAGGAATATCTGCGCACTCGTCAAACACCCGAATCGCTTGAGAAGCTCTACAATTATCCACCCATCTGTCTGGCCGTCTATCGTGAATTACCTGAAATTGCAAGACAATTTGTAATACGCATACTATTTATTGATCAAGCAGTGCCACAGGCTGTTGTCAGCTCATGGGGTGCACAACGTGTTGCCAAGTAAGTAATGCGATCAGCAAGCTTCGTCCAATATTACTTAACACGCTCAATTGTCAGGGAACATACTGAGGCCACGGACTGTCTTTCAGCTTTAAATGTTTGGCGTGTTACAGCTATCCCCGGTGGACTACCTGCTTGGGAGTTATCGCCCACGTTCAAGAAGAGCGTGCGTCAGGTACTGCTGGGTGGCGGGAAACCATGGGCAATGACCAATACGTTGGACAAAGACTCCAAGCCGCGTGACATTGCCTTCCTAGACACATACGCAATGGCTCGCTGGCGCTGCGTCCTTCACTACATGGTGGGCACGGGCAGTCGAAACGGAGCCAACGATGCGGAAGCCATTAGTCCAGATGCTGTTCGCATTCTGCTCCATGCTAATCTTATGAAGCGCGATGAACGCGATGGCATTACCATAACCCGCCAGGGATTTCAGTTTTTGTTGCTGGATACACGCGCTCAGGTTTGGCACTTTATGCTGCAGTATTTGGAGACATGCGAGGAACGCGGCATATCACTGCCCGAATGTCTATCAATGCTGTTCCAGTTGAGCTTCTCGACGCTGGGTCGCGACTACAGCTCGGAGGGTATGAACAATCAGATGTTAACATTTCTGCAACATCTTCGCGAGTTTGGTTTGGTTTTCCAAAGAAAGCGCAAGGAGGGTCGCTTCTATCCCACTCGCCTGGCACTAAATGTGACCAACAAGGATGCAGCGCAGGCAATCACATCTACGGATGAAGAGCGCATGCAGGAACGTGGTTACATTGTGGTGGAAACCAATTATCGCGTTTATGCCTACACAGACTCACAGCTGCAGGTGGCCGTGTTAGGTCTATTTACCGAGCTTCTCTATCGCTTTCCCAATCTTGTTGTGGGTGTGCTCACCCGCGACTCAGTACGTCAAGCGCTACGTGGCGGCATCACTGCAGATCAAATTGTTAGCTATCTAGAGCAGTATGCACATCCCAATATGAAGCTGGTCGAGTCAGCCATACAATCAAAATCCTGCCTGCCACCAACAGTTGTTGATCAAATTCAGCTATGGGAAATGGAACGTAACCGTTTCACGTACACTGAAGGTGTTGTCTACAATCAGTTCCTGTCACAAATTGACTTTGTAACGTTGCGCGACTACGCACAGTCGATCAATGTGCTGGTGTGGCAGAGTGAGCGCACACGCACCATGGTGGTGCAGAAGAATGGCCACGATGATGTTAGGCGCTATTGGAAAAAGTACTCTAAGGGCGGCGGCTAGCGCCCAATTAAGCATGCAGCATCGTATTTATAAGCTTAACCCATTTATTTGTATAAATATTATTTAAGAACCTTCGCCCTTGGGTAACAAACGCATGATTGGTTTGTTATCCATTTAAATAAAAAGAATATTGAAATGGTACACACAAAAATATACCAAATAAAACTCAACATTTTCAAACTAATTGCTAAAGTGGATAAATAAAATGAGACTTGAATGGCTCCATAAGAAACCGAAAGCTCTATTATTCCTATAACATATATAAAATACAGTACATATATATATATATATTAAATTCATACACAACATGCAACATTAAAGCTTGACATTAAGATCATACTTAAATGCATAATATTGGAACGTTTTAGTATAAAATCGGCCGCTGTGGCATGCATAAATTATAGTAGCTTTTCTTGTCCCAAAAATCCATACCCTTCCAACCGCACCAGCCCTTAATCTGAATAGTGGACAGATCATCGGCACCTGTGTAATGCGGATCCAGTATTAAGAATTTCGCTTGACCCGTCTGCACACAATAATCAACTCCAATAATTGTGTGCGCCAGAACGCCGCCGCCAATCATCACCGGAGTGCCTTGGGTCTGGAAATGCATTGCAAGTTCCGAGGCTATCGTTGAGAGTTCGGCACCGGATGCCACATGTTGTATCTTAGAATCTACATTAAGAAATCCCTGCAGGCACATGCTTAGCTCTGTGGAGCCAATCCATTGTGTGGAGCCCACAAATGAGGCGGGTTTATCATTGATTTTGTGCAAATATTCCTGAATTTCCAAATGCGTGGGTATCGCACGCTCTGTGTAGCCCTGCAGCAGGAACCATGAGCAAATGGTTTGCAGCGAGCGATAGGCACAACCCCAGCCCTTGTCCTGCACCTGCTGCTGCAAATAGTGGTAGTAGTGGTAATTGCCATTTACCAGATACTCCTTGCCATCGGTCACTCCACTGGGCCGCACACCCAGATGTGTGTTAAGTAATGGCGTCCAGGTTGACGTTTCATTCAAACCCATGTCGTCTTGAAAGCGGCACTGATTGGCTCGCCGGAAGTAAGGACGTGTTACAGGCAATGCAAACTGTCTATGCAATCGCTTACGTTTTTCCTGCACACTGGGCTCGTCATCACTGAGCTGCTCCAAGTAGGCACAGCTGAGAAAGTGTCCGAACTCCAGCGGATAGAAATGATAACTACGTGGCGCTAGCAATTTAAGTTCCTTTGATGGCTCCTGCTCAGTTAAACGTTCAGTGAGGCACTGTTCGAAGAGACGCAACGAACGACAAATGCTCTCGATGAGCACATCGTATAAACGCAACAGTTTTGTCTTCTTGCAGAGTATGGCCATTGCTTCCAGCTCCAAGGGAACTTGTTGTTTTGTCACCTCTTCATTCGTAATGCACACGCTGAGCGCTGGATGCGGTGCAGCATCGCCCACTGCCTGTTCACGGGAGCGTGAGCGTAACACATCTATGTTTATTACATCGTAAGCACAACCGACGGCACCGTAATGCTTGGCCAGCTCCGATGCAGTCGAAGTGATCTTCTTTTTATTATTGCCTGAAGGAGTTTCTGCCGGTGTGGGAATCTCAGCGATGAGTTGCTCAATGCGCGAATCGCAATCAAAACTTTTGTGCTGAATACCACAGTTGCTGCTCACATAGATCTTCGTTTGGGACACATTAAATACCAAATTGCCATCTGCCACACGCTTGCGCAGTGTATGCATCTCCTTGGAAATGGCTTCTGGAGTGGGCGCCGTGTGCAGGAAGAAACCGCATTTTAATCGGGTAAAACAAAAATCGTTATACAGCTGTTCAGCTTCCATCACTTCATATGGGACATGTTCTAGTTTGCCGTGTACAAAGAACGATGCTTTCATGCTAACCACTGTACCCAGCTTACATTGCAACAATATTGGATTATCCGTGATGTCTACCGATGAGATCACCTCATTTAGGTGCGCTTCGTTATCGGTACAATCGCCGAATTTGACCAAACCGCACAGATCCAGTTCGGCTGGGAATTTGTGCTGTATATGTTCATAATTCAGCTGACCCACACTAGACTCAACGTTAAAGCTTAAGAGCAGCAGAGTGCCATCACCGTAGAAAACGCCATATAAACAGCCGCTGCACTGCAGCTTTACGCGCTCTAGGCGCTGCAAGGATAAAAATGGCAAACACGGTTTTTTGTATGAAATTTGATGAGCTCACCTTAAGCAGAAATGCCGATATTTTTAACTTGGGAAGCATATTTGCAGAAAACAAGGCGTGAAATTATAGAATCTGCGTCAAACTGCACAGCTGGCACTGTGTTATCGATAAGCAATTTATCGCAGTGCATTGTATTTGCACTTGTATCGACAACAGTGTGGCCAAGCTATAAAATTTACGCCACATTATGGCGCTTAACACTCAATTATTTAAATAATATAAAGACTTGATTACACACACATTCAACATTTATTTAAATATTATATATATATATATTGAGTTCGGCATAGGTAATAGATTTGTAAAAGAATGTTTGACTGAGCTAGCAGATTTGTGTTTTGTGTACGTACGTATCATAGCTTTAGTTAACTCGACTTTTACCAAATCTCGATGCGTTTCATATTCTCGGACGTTTCCGTTCTCTCCTTACTTAATGCTATTTCTATCAATGTTATACATTTATATATACAAATAAACTATTCATAATTGCTTGCTACCGCCGTTTTTACATTCCTGGGAGTTTCTGCATTAAATTGGAATCTCTTTTGCATGCTTTTCGTTTGATTTTTGTTTACTGATTTACAATTTGTTGTAGGCATTTTGTTAAATACAAGATTACAAACTACTAGTTTTCCACAATTTTCTAATTCAATTATATATATTTTTTTTTCTAATTTTGCCTCAAGATACATTTAAGCACATTTTTAAATACAATCCTTTGAATACAATTATCAAAATTCTGCGGCTAACTTCCATTTTGTATCGTTCGCTTCTGATTTGGATTGTTAATTAATAAACGCTGAACATTAAGATAAAAAGCTAAACATTAAATTTAAAACACAAACAACCTGTTGTTCTGTGACGCTACTTTCTTTGTTGCGCTGGCAAAGTAACGCTAGCTGTATTCCCCTTATCAGTTGTTGTTGATGATGCTGCTGATGTTGTAGTAGTTGTTATGGCCATTGGCTCTTTGCGTCCCATTGCAAATTGAATATTACCAGCGTTAGCTGGCTTTGTCGTTGTAATCGAAGATTTTTTGGACGCATTTGTTTTAGCTGCTATTAAATAGATTATTAGAAAAGAAAATAGCATTTGTTTTAAAGGTTAAATCAAAACGTACCCGATTCGGCACGGTTTTTAGCCTTTTCTAGCGGTTCTACTTTGGGCGATGGTTTCTCCAGTGTTTGTGTAGGCGATGATGATGATTCACCTTCCGCATGCTCTTCAATTGCCGGCATAAATCCTTCGGAAATGCTGCTGCAGCTATCCTGTGTACTTGTCGGCGAGTCCTTCTCTTCGGCAATGCGTGGCAAAAGCTCGCAACTGTTCGTTATGGCTACATTATTCGATGCTTGACTATCAACCAATGCGTTTGCTGTTGATCCAGTTAGTGCAACTGATGCGGCTACTGTGGCTGCTGTTGTTGCTGAGCTTGTTTGTCTTTGAGATTCCTCAGAGCTGCTAGTACAAAATTGCTGCTGCTGATGTGTCGGTTGCAGCTGCTGTTGTTGCTGTTGCTGCTGCTGTTGCTGCTGTTGCTGCTGTGTTCCACCGGTATTTGGTCGCCAAGTGCCGGTTACAACTCGTGGATGCTGATGTTGTGTTTGCTGTTTGATTGGTGGTGAACAGCACAGTGGCGATATTTTTGTTTCAGCGCTGCGCGGGTGCAGTCGATCAGGCGACAAGGCGCGACGCAACAGGGGCGAGCTGGGCTCAGCTGATTTAGTACGTGCAAAGCCAGCCTTTTTGCTGCTCGCACTCACGGCCGTCTGCAGCGTTGGTAGCGTGCTGCCTGGACTGTACGACTGCGTTGTATTTGAGGCGCCAGGCTGATGGCCCACCAACGGGAACGCTAACGGCGATGGCGATCGAGTGGGTGATGATGGTAATGGCGATGGTGATGGAGTTCGCGCCAGCGGCGACAGCGGTATATGACCCACAGATTTGCGGCGATTGGGTAACGCATTGGTATTTGAAGTGTGCAAAGTTTTAAGGCCACCGGCCGTGTTGCCGCTAACTGTGGTGCCACTTGCGCCAGTGGCTGCTGCGTGCAGCTTGTGCTTAAGACCGTGTAGCGTCGATGGACGCTGATACAGTTGTGGTACAGCGCCAGTCGGTGAAACTGAATAAAATACAATGCCTTAGTATATTTATTTTATTTTTTTAATCTCTTTACTTACCTGGCACATTACCAACAGATGTGGCACTGCTGCCAATAACAGCGCCAACATGTGGCAGCAATACAACTGGACCAGCCGGCGGCAATGGCAACTGTGCACTAAAAGCTGCCATGGGTGCTGCAATAATGGAGCTAGTAGCATTACCCCCATTACCAGCAACACCACCGCCACCACCACCACCACCATTACTGGAACCGGTGGGCGTGTTGGGTGACGACGATGAGGGCGATGTGGATTGTGATGAAGAATTAGCTGCAGACTGATAGCAGCTGCTACTGTGATACGATGAATCCAATGGTGACAGATTTCGTGCCGATGGCGTGGTGGGTGAACTTGTGCCCGCCGAGAACTACAAAACAAAATAGATATTATTATAAATGTGGATATCCGAATGGGTTTTTTATTTTCTACAGCTTACCTGTTGCATCTCGGCATTTGCACGTTTGCTGCTGATGCGCCGGAATAGTGAAGTTTTGCGCTTCTTGTCGTGCTCCCGCTTTGTTTGTTTCTTCTGTCTATTGACGCCCTTCTTGGCCAGTTTGCTCTGCATTAGATCCCGCTTGCGACCACCGCTTTGAATGCTAGTGTGCTCCAAAGGTGTGGCACGCAACGTAACATGCTCGCCACCGCTGAGCAGCAGCTGCAATACCTGGGTGTGATACAATCCCTGCACAGCTTCACCGTTTACATGGGTAATGAGATCGGCTGGCCGTAGACCCGCTTCAAATGCAGGACTGCCTTCATCTACAGCCATGACCAGGTGATGCATGGTATAGAAATCTGTATCGCCATAATAGACGCGTATGGTGTGAACGGTAAAACCAAAGCCACGTGGACCACGGCGTATTATGATCGGTGGCTTGAGATTTGTGACCAGCGGCGACAGTTCGCGACATGGCGATGTATCTCTTGAACTGGCTGTGCTCGAGCCATTGCCGCCACCACCAGCGCTACCCGGTGATTGAATGCCGCAAAGTTGTGCCGCCAATTGAGTATTGTCCAGCGATGACATTAGCGAGAGGCCCAGCGCCGACGCCGATTTGACAATCGAACGCGAGCGATGATGCTTAAAAGATGCGGGTCCGCTGCAGTTGCCGTCCATGGACTTGGGCTGATGCTGCAGCGCTAGCGGTGACTGTTCGCGTATATTCATATTCTCCGTCGATGAGCTGCCCGCACTGATGGTCTCGTCCTCAATCGATATGGAGAAACGCGGCAAAATGTCACGCGCACAAACACCCTTACGTTTGCGATTGATTTGCGGCGAGAAATCATCGCTGTCCGTTTGTGAACTCTCTGGTGTGCTGCGCGAGAAACTGCTCACACTTGTGGGTTGCGGTGTCGCTGTGCTAGACTGTGTCGGTGGTGGTGGTGGCGGTGTGGCCGGTGTGCTTATAATTGTCGTTGTATTCGGTGGCATACTATGACGCTGCTGCAGACGAACAGCAGCCGGCGTTGTTGGCTGTTGCAAATAATGCTTGAGCATGCGCAGCTCAGCATCATTGCCAATGGTGACATTGTGCAACAGTTCCGGCAAAAATTCAGTGTCCGGCGTTGAGGGCACCTTCAAACAGCTTGATGAGAGCTGGAGGTAAAAGAAAAGTTAAGTTAACACTTTAAAAATACTCTTACAGAATACTCACATCCAGTTTTCGTAACTGTGGCGTATTTAAAAACTTATTGACTACACCCTCTTGTCCGCTAACAGTTGATGCTTTAAGTTTGGGCAATGCTTCAGTAGACACTGATGTTGCAATTGCTGTCGCTGCAGTGCCCGTTTCCTGAGCACGCGACGGCAACGTTGTCATCGTAGTTGCTGCTTTAATGTTATCCGCTGTTGTGGCTGTTGCGGCTGTTGCGTGACGTGACCAGCTGTAATGTTGTTTACGATATTGCGGCGTATATGAATTAAAACTACCAAAGACTGGTGTATCATCGGTGTCATCAGTATCCTCACCACCCAAATCATGATTATAGCGGTCCATGCGTGCTGTTAATAGTAGGTAAAATATATGTAACATGATTATAAATAAAGTACTCTGATCAACTTACTATCAAAATAGCTGGTATCATCCTCGTGCGACAGCTGCGGCACAAATTCGGCCTTTTGACGCAACAGCGAATTCCAATCCATGCCATCAAAGTAGACATGCTCTTTAACCTCCAAGGCGCCAGTCTGTGTGCCCAATCGATCACGCGGATTCTGCGTTAGCAGTTGTGTTATAATATCCTTAGCCTCCGATTGTACGGGCCAATCCTCACTGTCGGGCCACTCAATGTCATCGTTGACAGTATGGGCAAACAGCTCCTCTGTTGTCTCGCCAAAAAAGGGCACACATCCAATGAGAAACTCATACAATATAATGCCCAGGGACCACCAATCAACCGGTTTGCCATAGCCTTGACGCAGAATCACCTCAGGCGCTATATACTCAGGTGTACCATATACCTGTTAATGAAAATTATTCATTTATTTATAATACATATATATTTTGATATGATATTTACCTGCTTGTCGGAAAATTGCCGCGTCTCCGAATCTATGTAGCCTTCATACAAATTGGTGGCTAAAGACATTAAGCCCATTTTGGACAAGCCAAAATCGGTGAGCTTGATGTGACCCAGAGCCGTAATTAGCAAATTGTCCGGCTTAAGATCGCGATGAACAATGCCATAGCTATGCAGATATTCTACGGCTAATACTGTTTCGGCGAAATAGAAGCGCGCCATATCGGCGGGCAGTGGTCCAATGTTTTTAAGCAGTGTGCCGCAATCACCGCCCTCCACATACTCCATAACCAAGCATAGATGCTTCTTGGTCTCAAAGGAGCAATACATGCTAACCACAAATGGATTGTCCGCAAACGACAATATATCACGTTCGGCAAACACTTGCTCCACCTGATTTCGTAAGATGAGATTATTTTTATTGATTTTCTTCATTGCAAAGCGCTGGCGTGTCGATTTGTGCTTAACCAGATAAACGGCGCCATAGGCACCATTTGAGATCAGCTTGGCAATGTCAAAGTCATTTTCATGTGGCAGCAGCTGCTGCTGTTGTTGTTGTTGTTGCTGCTGCTGCTGTTGTTGCGTTGCAGTTGCCTCCGTTGACGTATTGAGTTGGCTTATGGCCAGCGCAAATGTCGGCGTAGATTGTGCATCACATGCCACAGGAGTTTGTGGCGGCTGCTGTGGTAACATTGGCTGTGGCGTACAACTGCCACTGCCACCCGAATTTCCCGGATCAAGTGTAATGGCATCCAGAGTTAAATTGCTCAATTGTTTGGCCGCACTGTTAAGCGGTGAGTTGAGTAACAATGAACCTGATTGCGTTTCCAGCTGTCTCTCTCCAGTCACATGCTCTGAGCACATTTGCTGTGTCTCGCGTTGCTCCTGCTGCATATCGGCGATGGGATCGCGATTGAGACCCAGCTTGTGGATTATATACTGTGGTATATCTGCCTTTATAACAGGCATAGCCTTGGCATGTCCCTCAGCTGCTTCGAGCAGCTCATAGAATTCTTGTGGATCGAATTCGAGACATTCCAGCAAACGTGCCGGCCGCGATATAATTAACAGAAGCTTTTTAATCACGCCACTTAGCTCGGCAGCTGCTTCCGGTGATTTCTCCTTGGTCTCCAGCAGTAGACGCTCCAAATTTTCGCTTAGCTCATAAAAGTATTGTGAGGTTATAAGTTTAGCCTCCGATTTATGCAGACAATCCCGAGCCATTTCCAACACTTGATGATGCACAAAGCTTTAAGGATAAATATGCATATATACATTCGTATATTATTATCAAAAAGGATACAATATAAAATGCTTACCGCACAATTGGCTGTGAATCACGATAGCTACTACAAGCAGCACTTTTATTTTCATTGATGAAATGCTTTAAACGCTCCTCCATTTGCTGTGTGGCTTTGGGAAAGCGCTCCTTGTACAGCGTGTTCATGACAGCAATCTCATTGTCCACAATGGGTGAACGCGATGGGCTTGACAGTGACCGAGAGCGCGGTCGAAAATAGGGCGACATTCGCCCGCTGGCATTGGCATTGCCCGGCATTGATGACATCGATGCATTTGATGTATTAGCACTGGCATTGCCATTGCCACTGCAAGCAGCGCTTAAGTCGGCACAACAGTTAATGCAAGCTATCGGTGGTTTCAATGGCTGTGCCTGCAGCTGTGCAAGCTTAGGAGCATGCTGCTGCTGCTGCTGCTGCTGCTGATGCTGCTGCTGTTGTAGTGGCTTGTGCGCGGCCAGCAATAGGGCACAATGATTTGGGCAATGCTGGTTCAAATGTTCAGCACAACAAGCGCCAGCGGCAACAGCGGCCGCATCCTCCTGACCATGCGAAACGTTGTGCGACAAGTGATTAAGCCCCTCCTGACTGGAGCATTGTGACTATGTGACAAATGAAAAAGTAGTCAACAAAAAACTTTGTTAAATGGGTCATACTTGAAGTGCTTACAGATAGATTGGAGCTGCCTGGTGTTGTGCCATAGCCCGAAGAAGGCAATGATGCAACCGACCAGCGTCTGCCATCGACAACGCCACGACACGAAGCAATACGTTTAATCGGTGCAAATGCAAACGGCATGGGTGAATTGAGACGTGGACTATCCATTGGACTGGCTGAATAGGGCGAATGAGCACGTGAGCCAGCAGCTACAGCCGCTGCATTCGTGACCAGACTGAGACGATGATGGGCGACACCACTGGAGCCACTGCCGGCACCAGCACCCGTAGTGCCACCTCGCATAACCACGCCATGAAGATGATGATGCTTGGCCAAAGCAATGCCACTGCCCGAACGAGAGATATTTAGGCCAGGCGATGCCACTGATGCTTGTACATTTGATACTGTGCCTCCTGCTGCAGCAGCTAAACCATGTGCTCCTACTGATGCATTCAACAACTCATGACGAAAATAGTTGCCCGTTAGGCACGGCGCTGACTTGCCCAGCGAGGAATGACGCATACGCAGCAAATTGGATGCTTCTTCAAAAAACATACCAAATGAGTAATGAGAATAAAATGTTTGTAGTAATTATTCATAATCACTTACCACTGCTGGCAGCGCGCAATGAGTTTGTGTGCTGCTGATAGGAAATCTTGCGCAGTAGCGCAGTGTATCCACGTGAATGCAATGAGCTCGCACTGCCCGATAGGCCACCGGATGAGCTCTTAGTTAGATTGAGATTGCGCATTACCGTTGAGCCATGATTGCTATTGTTGTTATCAGTGCCCAGTTTGGCTGGCGATACGGGCAACAGCTCAACACCGCTGCTTAGATCATTTGATGCATTCACTGCAGCAGCTGCAGCGGCGGCAGCGGCAGCGGCAGCAGCCGCCTCCTGGTCGGAGTCGTCAAAGATGAGCACACGCGCCGAGTAACTGGACTGCGGACGAATGCGTGATAATGTGGATGAGTTCATTTGACGTTTCGCCACTGGACTGTTGCCGCTGCAGCTGCTGCTATTGATGGACATATCCAATATGATGCTGGCATCGCTAGCATCATCAATTTCGCTGGCCATGCTACGGTTAATGAACTCCTGTTGTTGTTGCTGTTCATCTTGTTTTTGCGGCGTTGATGTTGAAATTTTACTGCATGCAGCTGTTGCTGCTGCTGCTGCTGCTGCTTCTGCTATTGTTGTTGTAGTTTTTGTTGTTGCTGTTGCTGTTGATTTTGGCGCTCCTGGCGACGATGTCTCCTGACGACTCATGACTTATCCGTGTTTTTGCTTTGTTCCGTGCGTTTTTAAAAGACTTGCATGGCATTGCATTTGTTGCGTTTTGGCATGGCTACTTGCTGCTGCAGTTTCTGCTGCAAATAACAAAATCAAAATTAAAACCAATTAGCATAAAGACGACAATATTATTGCCTTAAGTGCCGCCAGATTCTGGCAATTGATTTCATAAACAAACACACACAGCACACACACACACATAGCCACAACCTACAATTTTGTGTTGAATTTTCATTTTTACACACGTCAATGGAAATTTTATTATATATGTACATAAATATACTATGCATACAATACACACCTATGTATATAAAATAGTTCAGCTGCTGCTGCTGCTGCTGAAAAAAATGATCACAAATATTTTACATACATAAGTACATATACAGTAAGCCAATAAAGTCTTCGTACTTTGGCTATTTTTAAACTTTATTGACTTGCAAAATTAACATGTACAAGTTAAGAAATCGTGTCGTTTTTTATTTATCCGTTTTGCTAGTTTATTAATCTCGCAAAGCACACACAATAATAAAAATAAAAAAAAACTGAACTGTACCGTCTTTGGACAAGAAAATTGCGGTTGTTTTTGATGCCTAAACTCAATGCCAAACGGCCTTAAAGCTTAAAAATTAAAAAAAAACACTGCTAAGCGTAAGTAAACTTCGTTAATATATATTTTTCATTAAATTCCTAACCACATAGTAAGTAAGGAGAACAAAGTGGTAATGTAAGAAAAATGTTCCCTTTTCAACAATTTTGTACCTACACAAATTATTGAATTATTTTTAATATTAAGTACTGTTCTTTATATTAGCACAAGAATCAAATGAATCACAAAAGTTATATACTTAAGTGTTGGTATTTAAAATGGAAGTGCGAAAGTCGCAACACCCTGTGTGGGAATTTTAATGATTGCACATAATGTAGTTGTTTCATGTACACATGTACATGCATGTAGAAAGGGTGTTCAAAATAGTGCAAAGTTTTTTTTTTCAATTTTTGTGCGTCGCTAGTTGTGGTAGTCACGACGTCGACGACTGGTCTGCGGTTATCAGTTGAGAGTTGAGTTTGTTTTTATTTTATTTTTGTATGTTTAGTGGCACCTACATATTTACAAATGCATGCATATACGTATGTATGTATATATGATTGTGCCCCTATATATGTGTGTGTGTGGGTTCCACTATATATTTGTTTAAATCTTTTTCGCATAATTCAATTTGTTTTATCATTTTTCAAGTAGTTATTTAAGCTCAAGGTTAGTTGAATGGGAGAGTGGGATATTATACGAGGGATTAAACGCACAATGAAAAAATAATCAACTTAATTGCGTTGGAAGAGTTCTAACAACAACAATGACACATACATTTGTCATTTAGCGGCGACTGCTCCACACCTCAGAAACAAGGCAAATACATCCTTTTAGGCGTGCGTTTGTATGTGTGCTGGTGGGTAGACTCTTGGGCCGCCCACTGGCTGCCTTGTACGCACACGAACACAAACGCACAGACACGCACTCTTGGTCACACTCACATTCACACTCGCACGGAGAGTGTGGGGCAACAATTGATTGTTACACAGCAGACATGCACTTTTTTAGTTTTTTACAACACATGATAGACGCAGAAGGTATGGCGATTTCGCACATGCACGTGCACCGCCCCTCCAACAATATTAAACAATTTTATAAATGTAGACTTTTATGAGCACCCGAGCGACGAAAAATCGTTGTAACAATATCAATTGGTCTTTTTATGCTACGGTCACACTTTGCATACAAAGTTGGGGATGATATATAAATATGTGATTCGATTGTTAATCCAGCGATATATCGGTTTCCCTATATCGACTTGAATCGCCATGGGCTATCATATGGGTATATATTTATTTGCAACAACATTGCCGCAAGATTCTCGAGTTGAAAATATTTTTTACATTTACTAATTTATTTATTACGTTTTTTGTTTTTTTTTTTTTAAATAGAGAAATGTAAATTAATTTGCATTACTCATTATTTTGATTATTTAAAATAATCCGAATAAAAAGCATAATTAATTATTAATGAGAATATATGTGTATATAAAGCAACAATCGTTAGCCATAATTCATGTTTGTACTATGCGAGGTCTGGTAAGCGCTAGATATGTTCTTCTGGGACGTTGATTGCTGAGTGTGTTGCTGATCTGTGGCAAGGTGATTATTTTCTTGGCACCATTCGACAAAGTCATCAATTAGCACGGGCCAAGCGCCTTCCGAGTCATAGTTGCTCATTCGATCGTCGATGTTGGTGGCAAAATCTAGCAGCAGATTCCAAGTGTCTCTTGAAATTGCACGCTTGTGTTTCTCTTCGAGGAACTTGCACCAAATGTCCAAGAATTTAAACCGATCGCTTAGCACAATACACCAATACGCAATGGCCATATCCAAATCAATGCCTTTTTGGCCCGGATCCTTTGCATAGTTAAAGGTAAAGTGATAGAAATCCTTAAATTTGCCCGCGTCATTCAATTCCTGTTCCAACAACGGCAACTTTGACTTAAGCTTCTCTATACTATCCGTGCCCAGGTCACACATGCCATTGATAAACTCATCACGCGAGAATTCACACTGCACTTCAGCATGAAATTTCCATGCAATTATGAGCACAAGTTTGGAGTCTGGGCTTAGCTCAAGATCCTCGAGAAATCTTATGACACCCTGTGAGTTGATCTTTAGCGCATCACTTGGATCACGATAGCGCATAAATAATTGCTCGATACGCTTTCGATCTAGCTCCCGATAATAGTATTCGGGATTCTGAAAATAGTTATCGCTGGCCAAATCCATTTTCCAATCATTCTGTTGTAGGCAGAAAATGGCTGTCTGCTCGCCAGTTTGTGTTAACGAAATGAATTTTTTCACCTTGTCTCGGTGTTGGCTTGACTTTAGTTTGTTCTGCAAAAATAAACAAAATTAGTTGATGGCCAACACCAATACAAGCGTACACAGTTAATGTAAAAGCAAATTGCATAAATACACCAACTACAACAATTTGTGCGTGCGCTGGCGCTCGTATGTAGTAAGAAGCAGCACCAAGCAAAACAAACACACAAGCCACTACACTCCTTGCACTTGTAATCACAAGTAAATACATTACGCATTATGTTTGTACACTTACCATAATTTATATATGTATTTGTTATTATTTAGTTATTATAAGCAGAGTTTTCTCTGCGTTGTTGTTTCGACCGTCGACACTCAGGGATGCCTTAGATATCGATTATGTCAGCATATTAAGTGGCAACACTGAGCAGCTATCGATAATTCACATCTGACTCAGTATTGATTTTGTAAAAGAGCAACAACAAACGTAATAGGAAAACAAAGCAAACTCGATTCCTTACTGTTTAAGTAGGTAATTACAACCAGCCAAATGATTTCCATATGGCTGCTGCTCATGCTGCTGTATGCGGCCGTTGTCCAATCGAGTGATATAACAAACATAGTCTTTGGTGATATCAAGGAAGGTGTTGTGGCAGCGTTTGGTGATTTTAATTCCGATGAACTTACGGACGTATTCGTCATCCAGGATGATAGAAAAATGTTACAAATCCTTTATGGTGCGTATATGCGTTACAACTATTTAAATAGAAAGCAAAGAAACCAATATTCCAATAAGTAAACACGTTTACATATTAGCGTACACATACGCGTTCTACTGGTAGCACTTGCCACTATTTGAAGAATGCATGTTACTCTGCATGTCTGCAAATCGATCAATAACAAAGTAAAATATGAATGTATTAATTGACCAAATCAATTATTTATCAATTTAAGTAGTAATACGCTAATTAATTGGTTATTATTTGTTTTCGTTTTAATTCAAACAGGTGCTGATACAGAACCGTTGCTGCGACAAGGTCCTTTCTGCACATTTGATTCTAGAAGAATAGTCAGTGTTATACCCGGCGATTTCGATGGCGACGCGTTGATGGATGTTTTGGTGAATGTGGAGAAGGAAAACGGTATATATGACGTATACATAAACTGGGGCAACACCACTGTCCTAGATTGTACAAAAAAACCCATCATTCAAACAAAAGGCGAAGCAATGGCACTTGATTTTAATCGCGATATGATCATCGATCTCTATGGACTGGATATAAATGATACGCGCTGTTTCTGGGTGTTCAATAACAGACGTGAGCCACCAATGGTCGTGCATCAGGCCATGCCCACAGGCGGCACCACCCAAACCCTGACCATACCTAATGCGAATGCGTATTTGGATTTAAATGGCGATTATCTTGCTGATCTTTTTTTGCAAACAAAAACTGCCTATGAGATTTGGTATGGCATCAATGAGCGGGACGGTCAAGAGAACTTTAGCTATCAGGGTTCCATCACCTACGAACTAGTGGGCGGTCACGATTATGTGGTTGGTCAAGCTGTCTTTATGGACTTTGAGCTGCGGGGCGAACAAAATATTGTTGTGCCATTTTGTGTGCAAGAAAATTGCAAAAACTCAACAATTTTTGTGCGTGATGGCAATATTCTGGACAGCAGCAATATGTTCTATGATGTGCACGTTAACTTTAAGGATCCGCAAGGCGTCACATGGGCATTTGTGCCGCCCGATCCAAATGATGTATACTTAAAGACAATTACTGCACGCAGTGGTGACTTCAATTTGGATGGTTATCCCGATTTGTTGGTAACAATGCAACCGTTGGGAGTGGCAAAGCCAGTTATGCAGACATTTTTGCTGGAAAATGTTCCCTGCACGACGTGCGGCAAAAAATACAAGCGAACCTTCGAAGTGCGCTGGAATGCCCTTGCGCCCTTGGGTAATAATACTGTTGCTGGTGCATTCTATGACTTTTATCAAGATGGTGTCTTGGATGTTATACTGATTGAGAAGCAAGCGAACGGAAATTATCGTCCGCTTGCATTTCGCAACACGCTTGATTATGATGCCAATTTTGTTAAAGTGATTGTGCTCACTGGACTAGTGAATCCACAGAATCCCACATCGCGCACTCCACTTGGTCGTAAGAAGCGCACCTATGGCAGCAATTTACCCGGACCTATCATAACATACAGCACAACCACGCAGGATGGTGACCAGCAAAGCGGCCGCAGTGTTCAATTGCCACAATCTTCCTATTTAGCGCTTCAATTGCCTTACACCTGCTTTGGCTTGGGTCGCACGCCCAACTTTGTAGATCAGTTGGTGGTGGGGCTGTATGGCAAGTGGCACAATTGGACACAGCTTATACCCAACTCACAGATAATAGTGGTGCCAAAGCCACTTGATCAACCGCAGCATTGGAAAGCTTTGCTCTTTGTTACGCCCAGCAAACTAATTCTTATGAGTGTGGTTGCTCTGGGTGGCACTTGCTTGGTGATTGTGCTTATCATATTGGTGCTATACATTAAGGAGAAACGTGAGGATCGACAGGAGCGTTTGCAAGAGTCACACCGATTCCATTTTGATGCGATGTAGGCATTTACACAAACGATACAAAACGCTAGCTAAAATTTGTGTAAATTTGCGGTTGCAGTTGCTTTATTTTATAATAATATATTTTTAATTGATTAATTACACACATAAATTTCCAATTATTAAGAAGTCGTCGCAGCTGGTTGATACATAGACTTTTAAAAGCCAAATACTATTTATTTGAACTCTCAATCTTAAAAGGCCGTACGTTGAATCATCAGCTGGGATTGCGCATAACAATTGTTTAATCTACATGTAGTATGCAAAAATATTGTGATAAAATATAAGAAATATAAAAAAAACCAGTGAAAGTGTATGAATTGATTAGAATAATGGTTAATTAACATTTTGAGCGCCTGCAACGCAAATATATGCAACGCATTAACGTGTTTTTAAACGAAATACATGGGATTAGTTTTCATAAATTCGAGATTTATCAAATGACGTTTGTATTCCTCCTGCGGCGAACGCATTGCCTTTTGGAATGGTCTGAAAATGTGCAAACGTGAAAATTGATAAGAGTGGTTATAATTTTGTTTAAATTTCGATTTTGCTTACCCAGATATATAAACACGCCCACGCGCAGCAGCCAAATGAGCCAAATAGGCTGGAGCCGGGTAAGATACCGAACGATTGCATCGTGGAAACATGTGGCATAGATTATAGGTCAACTGTTGCAAAAGATCAATATCCAAATTGCCAGTATTTTCGATGACATTGTAGCGTGTGGGCTTTGCTGTGCCCTGTATGGATTGGTGGCTAACCATAAAGAATTGCATCTCATTTGGATGCACAATCACACGATCAACGACAGTTCCTGGATCGACATTATTGAATTTATTCCTTGCATGTGCAGCGCCTAGCGGAAAGAAACGGGTGTGATGGCGCTTTACTACAATCACACAGCACATTTTCGGTTTTATACGCAGCTGTTGCAAAAAAAAATTATGGAAATAAGTTAAATGTGTTAATTTTTTTCATTTTTATAGAGAAAATATCGATGGTAACTCTTACCTTGTCACAGGCAGCATAAATAGCCTTTAGTTCAATATTTTTAATTTTCATAAACTGTCCATCGCTTACGCCATCGCGATAATAAATAATGTGTTCTGGATAGCGTTTTTGGTACTGATAATATACACGCAAATGTTCAGACACAATGCTTTGCATATCATCGATTTCCTCACGGGCACCACCGCCGCCACCAACTTGCAATCTGTACTGCATGTTGTAGGCGCCGCCGTGCATGTCATGTGATGCGGCAACGCCCACAACGCTAGGTATATCACGTTGATCGGGGGATGGATGTGTAACATCCGCACCCAAATACATCACATTCGCAAGCTTGGTGCGTGTATCGTCCTTGAGCTTGTGATTAAGGCCATTCAATTTGGAGTTGACCTTTAATAAAATGTTGTCAACTAATTGAGCGTTTAGGCGTCGTTCAACATTATTTTGCTTAATGCACTGGGTCAATATGCCACAGTGCAATTCGGCTCTTTGTTTGATCATTTCATAGGTGGCACCACGCGATGGTATAATAACGAAGACCAAATCACATTGGTTTTTCTTAAGATCATTGAATGGTATATCCAAATTTCTGTCATCCTTAAAAGTGCGTATATCAGCGTTTGACTCTAAGTTAACATTCACAGCCCTGGCTCGTTGTAAGACCTATAACATAAATATATGCTTTTAGATAACAAAACAAGCAAACCAAGCAAACAAGAGTCAGTGCTCACCATATCCTGAAAATTGACAACTGCATTATAATGCAAGCGTCCCATTTCACAATGCAGTATAGCCCATTTGTGTACTTTCGGCTTGGGAGCCAAAAATTCTAGTCTGTCCATGCGCCAAGAACCGTTCATCGGTGATGCAAACCTATTGTTTTTGTATTCTAATTGCGGTGCAGGCAACAGACGTGTATGAACTGTAATGAAATCACCGGCAATGCGTATACCAAAACGGCTTATGGTTGGATCGATATTGTGATTGAAATATCTTAATAGGTCGATTATTTTTGCCTTGCGCACGTTGGTCGATGTAGCTGCAAACTTGATCATGCCCGAAACTTGATTTGTGCCATCCTTGCGCTGCAACGTTTTAAAATTATATATAAGATTGATTGATTAAGATTGAGCTTGATTACTAGCTTACATTTAACGCTTGTCCTTCCTCAATACGACAAAGCTCAATGGGCAAGTAAACGTTGTTTGTTGGAGGACCAACACTCAGACACTGCAGCATCGGATATTTCAAGTTGTAAGAACGTGATTTAAAATATTGCTCCACAGTCATTTGCACATCACCGCATTGAAACTTTTGGGTGCGTGCTGGATGCTCCGAAAGACCATTCACCTTGTACACACGAGGTAAGTTAGCAAATGATTTTGGCGGCTCATACACAACATTGATGCCCTTTATGTATGTTAAAATGTTACGCGTATACTGGAGCGTACTTGTGGCTGTCAAGGTCTGTCTGAGTTCATATTTCTCCAGATACTCAATTAGTGGCATCGCAATTGGAAACGATTTGTGCGAAACATCCACATTGACAAACGGTTTGTCGCCTAGCACAAAACTCTGGTAGAGTCCAATCAATGCCTCATAGCCATCACCTAGATCTTGTTTTTCGCTATTGTCCGATGTCTTGAAATATGAACGACCCGCACGCACGGAACGCTGATGACATGGTGCAGCAAGTACTACCTCCAAACATTGCAACGCACGCATTGGCTTATCATAGATCTTATCTTTCATGTAGCTGCAAAGCGCATTCGCATATATACCAATAAGATATTTAAGATATTGATTGAAATGAACTTACCTAAGAAGTGAGGTAAGATCTACTTCGGAATTATCAGTTTTCTTGAGTGTAATAGTGTAACGTACTTTTCGACCATGACGATCAATCACCTAAAGTAGGAACATCTAGAGTTAGGTAATAATATAAAACACATACGAAAAACACATCTCACCTCTACTTCGCCCGAGACGCAGGGCAGTTTGTCCACCGCATAGCATGATTTACGTCCATCGAAGGCTGCAATTCCGTTCTTTAAATATTTAATGCGAAACTGCTCGAATGCATGACGATAGAACTTTTTTGGACGTTCGGGATTTATGTCTATATCATAATGGTATGCAGTTTTTGGCATTTTCGTTAAGTCAACATCCAAATAGTTGACACCGACCTGGCCTGGCTGACCAAGTGTGCCGCGCTTTATGTTGCCTGTCTGTGGCAATGGTGGGCCAGAGGCACCACTCTGCTGGTGTCCTCCGGGCCCACGTTGCTGATAGCCACCTTCTTGACCGCCTTGCGGAGCACGTTGCTGATAGCCACCCTGTTGACCCCCTGGTGGACCACGTTGCTGATAGCCACCCTGTTGACCCCCTGGTGGACCACGTTGCTGAAAGCCACCTTGTTGACCGCCTTGCGGACCACGTTGCTGAAAGCCACCTTGCTGACCGTCTTGTGGAGCACGTTGCTGGTAGCCACCCTGTTGACCCCCTGGTGGACCACGTTGCTGATAGCCACCCTGTTGACCCCCTGGTGGACCGCGTTGCTGATAGCCACCTTGTTGACCGCCTTGCGGAGCACGTTGCTGAAAGCCACCTTGCTGACCGTCTTGTGGAGCACGTTGCTGAAAGCCACCTTGTTGACCGCCTTGCGGACCACGTTGCTGAATGCCACTCTGTGCTTGCTGAGGACGACCCGCTGGTTCAACTGGTGCCGACGCTGCACTTGTTGACGGCACCGGACCTTGTGGCCGGGCAGCAGCTGCAATGTAAATTCAACATACGTTTTCATTTAACCATTATGATGAAATAGTTTGCATTTGATAATTTAATAATTTACCTTAGGCGAAGAATACCCACAAACCCTACAACGCCCTATATACATATTTAACAAAGGTCAATTGCTTTGATAACAAAGCAAAAATATTAATCGTGTGCTTTCCCCACAAATTCGTAGCTTCTAGAATTTTTCTGCTTGTGTGCAAACATACAAATACACAGCCCGTTCGCCACATCGGTATGTATACTATTTGCAAGTGACAGCAAGATGCACACACAAACACATGTACATATAAAAAATTCAATATGTATGCACTTACCTTGTTGTTGTTGAGGCTGTTGAGGTGGTGCTGCAGCCTTTTTTTCACCTTCCTTAAATTCTGCAAAATGAATTGTGATTTAATTGTAGACGCAGTTTTTTTTCAACTATTTAACTGTCTTACTGTTTTTTTTCCCCATTTCTTTTTTTATTCCTTTTTAGAAACGCTTAATAACAGGACAAGAAATTTTACTGTATAATTTCAACAATTGCGTCGACTTTGCTTGTGATTGCTACTGAGGAAATTATTTTAAAGTGTTTACCAACATTGTCTTAATGTTGATAGACAAATATATCGATACATCGTTCGTTAAACTGTAACGAAAATATCAATATTCGATAGTCGATTGCAGTTGCCCGTTAAATTTAAATAGGTGATTTTCTAATATACTTATTTATTTCAAACGTTGCCCTGTACCTTACAGTTTTAGAATGAAAAACAACAATTGCACGTTTTCTTTGATGGTTGTATTAATTTTATTTGGAATTGCACTTTAACTTTGCCCAATTACAGCAACCAATTAAATGTTTTACAATTTTTTTTCAATATTTTTCTTTCATTTGCTGTGTTTAAAAACTTTTTTGCCAAAAATAACGTATGGTCATATATTTCTATAATATATATATGTATATATATATTGTAATGCATTTTCTAATTTTGTATTAACGCATTTGAATACAATTTATTCATTGCACAAATGTTATTTTGAAATTGGTCTCAACTTGATCGCGTTGAAATTTTCTACCGAATTTGTATATAAAATTTTACTAACAATTGCACACTTCGACCGCATTATTTATGTACATACAATAAAATTGCTATAGTAAGTATACATACATTTATATTAATGATTTTTATGCGAAATCAATTAATGCTTACAATTTTCATTAAGTAATTTTTTTTCATTTATGTATGATTAATTCAGCTAATTTAAACTAAACAAAATGACTCATACATGACAAAACATACGTACATAATAAAAATAAAAGTCTGCGGTAAACAAATAATATAATAATGCCAAAAAATTGCACTAAAACGTAAAATTCAGTTGTTATAGAAAATAATAATAATAATTAAAATAATAAAACAAATTCTTTGCTGCAAAGTAAATCAGATTGTAATCGATTGTAGTTCTAGGTTATCTTTCAAATAATATTGCTGCAGCGCAACTTAAATTATAAAACTTAACAAACAAAATTTTTCTTCTTTTTTAATTGGCTCGGAAATTGTTTAATTCGTTCAGGCAGCAACAACAATTAATTAATTTATGCATGCTTTTTGTTAAAGCATTTTTAACTTTCAAATTAGATCCAGTATTTAACTGAAGCTTGCAGTTGCTGCTGGCAAACAAAAAAACTTAAATGCTGCATAAAGACATAGTTCGATTTTAATTACTACATATAACTACATATACATTTGTATGGAATTGTTGTAGATTTTTGTATTTTCATATATTTTATTTTTTCCTGTTGGCTTTTGTTTTTGAGAAATATCGTCTATATAAAGGAACAAGAGTCGTGCCAAACATTTCAAAATACTGTTCCCAAATACATGGACATTTGGAGAACAGTTTTGAAAGTAGTTCGTGCAATCAAGCATTATTAAAACATAATGTACATGTTGTTGCTCTTAAATCAAATTCAAATCATT
>JAWNNR010001054.1:0-17201 GCA_035044725.1 Scaptomyza caliginosa | reverse complement strand
ACGTATTGCTAAGTATTTAAGATGCTACGCGTTGCCTTTAAGAATTGCAGATGCTTTTTTTTTTGTTCTGTATTGCTTTTCTCTTTGCAGTAGGTATGATTTACCTCCCACTACTTCTCTCTCTCTTTCTAGTTGTTGACGACTCCGGATTCTCTGCCCCCCTCCCTCCCCCCCCCTTCACTTCTGCACGCGTCTGTCCGCCAAATTCGCTCCTTTACGTTGCTGTCTTCGTTCGTTGGCGCGTGTGGCGGCATCACCAACAGCAACAGCGGGAGACCAGAAGAGGAAAAAAAGAAACTGCTGCTCGTTCTCAATTGGAAAGTCTTTTTTTTCTCCCCTCTTTCATTTTTCTCATTTCATCGCTGTGAAGTGTCTGTGGGATCGTCTCGTCAAATTCTCTTTTTGCTCTTTTGAATGGGAAGCGGCGGGGGGTAGTAGTAGTGGCTGGTCCGCGTGTGTGTGTGTGTGTGTGTGGGCCTTGGTTGATGCGGAGGAGGGGAAGCAGGAGGATGCCAGTGCAGAATCTCTCTCTCTCTCTCTTTTCTAAACATCTCTCAATCTAGTGCTCTCAATAGATATATTGACATATACATATGGGTCTATATAGATGTGTTTCTCTTTTCACTTTTTGTTTCTCGAAGCACCAACTCTGACAGTATTGAAAAACACACACACCACCCCCGCACCAACTGACTACACGATGTAGCCCCCCTCCCCCCCCCTCTCCTCTCTCCTGTGGGCCTGTGCTCATTCGATGGGAAACAAGGGGGGGGGGAGAATTGTGTGTATGGGGACTTTGGATTTGGTAGGAGAGATCCTTTGGAGGGAGAAGGATGACGCATCCTTCCTTTCCTCTTCTCTCTTTCCATCTCTCTCGTCGGTGTCCTTCCCACGTTTGCTCCCCTCACTCTCTCCTTTCGTTTTCTTCGTTTCTGTTGTCTCCTTTCTTAGGTCCAGGGCTCCACACCCACTCATTCCCAGTTGATTTACCATTCACGTTAGTTATTTCCCGGATTACTATAGTTTCTCCCTCGCTTCCTCTCCACTGCTCTGCTGTTCGTTGCATCCCCCCCCCCCCCCCCTCCCCCTCCTCCTCTCTCGTCTCTTTTGTGCGCCTCTCCCTACGGTGCAGCGACGGGGCGAACCAGCAAGGCAGGGCAACACGGGAACTCATCCTCCTGCAAGAAACGAAGGAGCACTAGGGGAGGAATAGGAGAGGCGAGAGACAAAGAAAAGAAAAAAAGGAAGAGTTGCTGTGGCCGCTGAGAATACTACAAAACTACCACCGACAGACACCCATACATAGATACACACCTCGATATTTTTATACACTCCCTTACACGCACACCCACCCACACACACACACACAGATACATACACGCGTACATCCAAACGCACTCACTCTCGTGACGGGCCCTTTCTTGAGCAATTGTGACACAGCGCCAAAGAAGCAAACCACGGATAGCAATCCTATTCGCTCCACCTCTCTCTCTCTTTCTCTTGCAGTGACTTGATTACTGCCCAAAGTCAGTCCGCCGATTGCTGCAAGTCTTCGACTTTCAATTAGATTTCAGCCAATTCTTTTTTTTTTTTTGGTTTGCGTCTCCTTCGACCGTGAGCATATGCCTGGGCATTTTTAGGCACGAAGTGAGGAAGTAGAGAGAGATATACACACAGACACACACACACACACACGCACGCACACGCGCTCACCCAGACACGAGTGATATATCTCAAGGACAAACGCCACCAGTGACACGACGAAAGGCGGAGCAGCTCTGGAGCTATTCATCGTGTTATCCAGCGAACTGTTCCGTCACATTTGCCTTTTTTTTTTTTGCGCTTACGTCTGATTTTTCGAATCGCGGAGAGTAAGAGAAAAGACACTTGTAATAATAAGACAGCGACAGACAACACACATATACACAGCAGAAAACACCAGATCAACAAGAGCAGCAGAAGGAGGGGACATTGCAGCATGAAGTACTCTGAGAGTTCTGAGTCGTCTAGTACGACTTCCGCTGCGCCATTACCACAGAACACAACCCGGCGTGATGAGATAGATACGGCGCTGGACACAGATCAAATCACCCTCGACAGCACCGACGATTCGCCTCTGGCATTCCAGCCCCCTGGGGTAAAGCGACAACAACAACATCAATTTAATCGTCGCGCTGATGGTGAGATGCTCAGAACATCTAGCAACGAAAGTGATACGGACATCGAGGACGATGATCTGCTTAGGGAGGGCACAGAGACAGTAGGGAAGCCGCTGCGTATCCGCACATCGGTTTTTGGCAAGAACTTCTCCGAGAGTGTCGATGTCGCAGTGGAAGCACCGGTGGGAGAAGACGACGATAACAACGACGAAGAGAGGTTTGCAATACACGAGGGACTTGCCAACTTGTGCGCGACGAGTGGCAGTCCATTTGCCAGTGGTAGTCATGGCCGCACGACCAATCACTCCATCGCCTTTCGGTCAACAGGTAATCAATCGATTGCTCCCGCCGCCGATGATAGTAGCGACGACGATGACGACAAGAAGGGTCACGAGGTGAGGCTGCAGACATCAGGCAATTCCTTCACCCCGCGTCCGGAAGTGCGTACCTTCCGCCAGATCGAGACATCATCGTCGTCGTCGTCTGCCTCCTCGCGACGCGGGCTCGCCCGAGCGGTGGTGGATGAGATGGACTGCTCTCCCACGAAAGAGAAGCTCTCTGCCTCTCTTAGCTCCTCCTTCTCCGCCACTCCTGCCGCTGGCGAGGACGTCGCTGCCACCACCGAAGATCTGCGCGGTGGCTCCACTTCAGCAGCAGCACTGCCATCGATTTTGACGGCTGAAAGGGCAGTGGCGATGCGGCCGCCTCCGCGCGGCCTGCAGACATCTCCGCTGCCGTCCACTACCCCAGCGGTGGTGCCACGGCTTCCTGGCCCCGCCTCTTCCCAGTCATGGGGCAGCGTAGATGACGACAATGGGGAGGATGACGACGATTACGATAGCAGCCTTCACTCCAGCGCCGCCAGTCGTGAGGCGCAGGCGGCACTGGACGCGGCAGAGAGTGAGCTCCTGGAGCTGTCCTCTTTCATCGTTGCGACTCACACGGCGGATAGCGAAGCGCCACCACGGTGGAAGCGGCAGCGGCAGGGGGTGGCCAACACGCAAAGCGGCACTGAGAATGTCGATTACGAGGAGATGTTGGAGACATCGCCGTCGCTCCGCTCGCGCGCTGGTTCATTTGGTGAGGAGTCAGCGAGGGACGGTGTGCTCCCTGCTGCTGCTGCTGGTGGTGCGACCACCATAGTCGTGGCAGCCCCGTCACCGGAGGTTTTGGCGGCTGAAGAGGACCGTGACAACGATGATGAGGAGACGGATCAGCAGCCGCCAATGGCGCAGCGTGTGGTGACTGCTAATAGCAATGGCGGTCTGCTTCCACCGCCGTTATTCTCGCATAGCAATACCAGCAGCAGGGGTGATAAAAGTGAAGAAAGTAGTTTGGTGTTGATTTCTCCTCCTCGGCAATACACCGAGACGACAGCCATCCACGCGATAGTAAAGATGCCGCCGACAGCTGCCAGTATGGTGAAGAAGGCGCTACGCCCGCCGTCGCCTTCACCGCCCATGGCGAGTGATACAATGATAGTTGGAGTAGAACATGATGAGGAAGATCGGGTGGAAGGAGTAGGCCGCTGCGGTCTGGTACTCCCACCCCCTCGTGTAACTGACGTTGCTGATGTTGGCGCTGCTGCTGCTGGTGAGGAGGCGGCGGCGGAGACTCCTGGGACGCCATCCTCTGGAATTCAACGGGAGCTGCTGCACTCCGGCTCGCCGCCCATCCCCGAGGTGGCGTCGTTTTCGTGCTCGGATAGCAGCGTCGGCTCTGACTCGATGGACGCTTCCTCGTCGCCAGAGGTGGAGGACGTTGAGCTGCCCCTTGTGCAGGTGGAACAAGTCAGTGAGACAGAAGGCGGCGTTGAGGAAGCCGGGCAGCTGGACATACTCCTCGCTACCATGAGGCTCACCGATGTCACTTTAACATCGCAGATGTATGAAGGAGAGGTGCCATCGGCCGCCGGTGACGACGCCGACTTGGGGGTGCCTGACCGCGTCTTTGTCAAGGTTCTTTCTTTCTTCCCAATGGCGGTCGCGGACTCGCAGCGGCGGTGGCAGCGTCGTGCCGAAGTGCAGCAGCGCCTGCTCCGCCTCGCGGCATCGATGCGTGCGAGACAGGCGGCGCTAGACGAGGCTGGCTTGACAAGCTCCTCGCCTGACGATTTCGCTTCCGTGTCGCAGTGTTCAGAGGGCAGTGGCACGGCGGGCGTTTGCAGCAGCATCTTTGATATCCACGTGGATTCTTCCTGCCGCCTCATTGCCGAGATGCCCTCGCTGCTCTTTTACTTACCGCTCCAAGAGGTGCTGCTGTTCTCCAGCATTGTCGGCGTGACGACGGAGTTCGTCGCAGCCGTCCTTCACAGCATCGGCCGCGCTGTGATGAAGCTTCACCGTGCCGGCTTCACACACGGTGCCCTCCACTCTGGCAATGTTTTCCTTTCCTGTGATGACGGTAGCATTACGCTGTCCCCCGTGCGTGCATTATGAGCAATCTGGTGCACCCCGCCGACTCGTCGGTCATCAGTGTGGCACGGGCGGCTGCGACTCGCCCAGCACTGAGGGAGGTGTGGAACATGGAGTGCCGGCAGTCGAACCAGTTCCTCCCCACTCCGTCTCGCATCGGCACCGTTCCACCTCTGACGACGGAGGAGTTGCTAACACAGCACGCGATGGCCTGTTTGGGCTGGCTCCACCCCGCCCCCGCGTCGATGGAGGAAGAAGAGGGACCAGCAGAGGTGGGGAGCGCTAGTGGTGCATCACCACATCGCGATTTTGTTTATGCGGCAACTCCAGAAGATGACGTGTATGGACTTGGGATGATCGCTTTCCTACTCTACGTTGGCGTTCCAGCGTTCCATTCTTGCTCCCCCCTCACCGTTGTTGACTGCCTCGCCGATCTCTCCGAGCGATACGCTGCGGCAGGGCCGTCAGAAGCGGCGCAGCGGGCCATCGTCCAGCGCTTCTGCTTTGGAAACAACGAGACCTGGATACGTGAGGACGTCGTACATGCAGGAACGCAGAGCGGCCTGCGGCTTCTCGTCTTCCTTTGCGAATAGCATGGAGGACTTCATTGTGGATTGTGTAGAGGCATCCTGTATTGCCTCGTGTCGCAAAGACGACGAGAACGCTGAGGAGGGGAACTCTTCTTTCAAATGTGCCGCTACCCTCTTCTCGCGCCACTCTCGTCTGCTAGCATTTGCTACTGCTTCACCGGTGGTCACCTCCGACGACGATAAAAGTGGCGATGATGTTGACCGTAGCTGCGATTCCCTGAGCGAGGCGGCCGCCCTTCTCACCCAGGTACACCGTGTGGCCTACGATGCATACACGACCAAACCCAAGGTCCTGCACGGCTTTGGGTCAAGTCCGTACTTTGCACGTCTTCACAGCAACGCCATCTATGCCGCGCGTTGGGCGATGCTCTGGGACTGTCTTCAAAGAGGGCCATCACAGGATCAGCGATACCTTCGCTCCGCGATGGATGCTCTGTGCCCGTCTCTGTCCCACGCCGCGCCGGGCTGGCAGGTTTTGCCCTTTCCACCATCTCCGTCGCTCATTGCACCGGCGCGGGAGGTCGCTGGCGTGGCGCTGTCAATGCTCATTGCCCCTCCACAGAGTGGCTCGCCGGCCTGGGCCACTGTACCGACGGCTGAGAGGAGGACGACGGCGATGGTGGAGGAACTGGCACCGGACTTTGCTTTTTTGCCGTCGAGGCACACGTTGGCCCTGTCAGGGAAGCAAAATTCGCAGTTCACGCTGGGGAGGGAGACGGTGCTGCAGTTTTCTGGCAGGGCTGATGTACTTCTTCTCCAGAACATCGAGTGTTGCACAATTGATATTCTCGCACCGTTTCGCTACGTTATTATCACAACGCTGCGTCGGTGCACTGTGCGACTTGGTCCATGTCTTGTGTGCCTGGTGCAGAACGTCGCGGACTGCGATATTGCGGTAGTGGCGATGCATCTTACCGGCCGGGCGGTGTCCCGCTCTCACTTTCAACGTAACCGCCACTGCCCTCTCGCGTTGACAGAGACGGAGTCCATGACGGACTCTCTCTACTCGATCGCGTATCCGGGCTTCACTGAAGACTGCGCTCGCGCCGGTGTTCCACAGGAGCACCTCGCGTGCGGCGACAGCTTCCGTGGTGCGATGGCTGAGGAGGGGGCCAGTAGTCAGCGCCAATCCCAGGCGAGCGACGAGGCGTCGCGAGTACTAGAGTTGGTGGTGACGCCGGGTGTGGGTGGCAAGCCAGACCTGCCATACTCGCATGCTCAGCTTGTCAACGGTGGATGGTTTGTGCATCGCGGCAACAGCGATGGCACCACTGGCGATACTTTTTTGTACCACAACGAGATTCAGGGAAAGAACGTCTTCATCGCCGATGTTCACGGGAAGAAGGACAGGACAGCACCGCCTCCAGTAGTAGTGCTGCTGGATGTGGTGGGCGATGTCGTCATCGAGAAGTGCTCGCGCTGCTCCATTGTCGTGTATGGAACACCAAAGTCCGTGAAAGTGACGGACTGCTCTTTTTGCGAGTTCTTCTTCGTGTGCCAGGTGGCGACGTTGTCGATGTGTGACGGCCTCTCCGTCTTCGCCTTGGTCACCGAAGCCTGCCTGGTGGAGGACTGCTCCGGTGTCATCATTACTCCTTGGGTAGTGTGCTGCCCGCAAGGTTCTGAGCTCTTGGCAGCGGTGGTGTCCGAGTCTATTGATAACGAACCAGATGGAGACGTTTCTACCTGGTACCGCAACAAACAGTTTGATTTATTAAATGTGGTGATGCATTGCACGGAGCGAAGAGTGGACTGGATTAACTACACGGACGTGGAGGTGCGAGATATCGCTTGGCACAAGCAGCACCCGATGGTCACACTGCCTGTCTTTACCATCCGACTTCCGGCAGGTTGCGAACAAGACGGTGATGCTGGCGACGACGGAATCGATGAGGACTCGCTCTACACCTTTAACACATTCGTCGCCCTTCTCCAGAGCAAATATGGGCTGATCTGCCACCACACTGACTTATGGACATTTCTTGCACGTGGGGACGACGACACCGCCGCCATTGCCGCCCAAGCCAGTGCGCGTACAGCAGCAAATGGTGCTATGACGCCTGCCTCACCGATGCGCCGAACGTTGTGGCTACACGATCTCGTGCGGTGTCTGGTGCTCCGACTCGCCGGGACGCTAGCGCCACTGGTCTACCGTGGCGCGAGAGCAACAAAGCATTCCACAACCGGTAATGGGGATGGCCACCAAGATGGCGACGGTGGCATTCAAACGGCGGTCGCTGCTGACCTTTTACTAGAGCGTGTGCATTTCGGCTTCATCCATGTCGATGATACCGTCCACACCCTTACCCTTCGCCACTGCGAGGGCCCGCTCGACGTGGTGGTGACGGCGGCCGTTGAGGTGCAACTAGAGGGCTGCAACAACGTCACACTGCGAACGGCGTGTCAGATGCTGAGTGCAACAGACTGCTCCATGTGCCACGTAGCCGTTCACGTTAACACGCCCCCGCTCTACACGCGGTGCACACTGATGGAGACCTCAACACTCAACATGACATCCAGTCGCATGGAAGAGCTGCTCACTGTCGCTCACGTGGCTGTGGAGACGAACCAGTTCGACAGCCCCGTCCTACTCCCGCAGAGCAGTACGGAGTCAGGTGGGGAAGCCATAGCCACTTTAGTCACCGATGGCGATGGTGCGACAGTTAACAGCCGACTGCGCCAGCAGGTAACAGTGGTGGCGCCGCTGCCCGGTCTCTGCGTTGGGCGGGTAGATGCTCCCTTCCTGGAAGCGCTGGAGGAGCGGGTACTGGCTGAGACCCGACAGCAGCAGCTTGGCGCTCGACCGCAGTCGGTGCTCGACGTCGTCGCGGCGGGACTGGCAGCGTTGGCCGACGGCACGTCCTGCGACGTGGGCATGTCGGAGACGAATCTGGGGGTGCACCTGCCGAAGGCGTCAACCCCAGTGAGCGAGGACGCGCGTCATGGGAGCGAAGCAACGTTGTGTGGTGCGCCACATTCATCCGCGTCAACCGCCACTGCAACACCTGCCAGCGCCTTGATGGGCGTCATCAGCGGCAGCCGCGGTTCCGAGGTGCTGACGATGGAAGACGCGATGCTGCCGCACCACGTAGACCCGGCGACGCTGTTGGCTCCATCGGTGGTGCAGCCTGTCTCCTTTGGTGCCTCGCTGGACTGCTTGACAGGAGACATGCGACAGTCGGACGACTCTAGCACCAACTGCGGTCCGCCGCCACCGCCTCCTGGGCCAGCTGTTGCGCTGGTGCGCAACGAAGTGAGCACGTCGACGACGCTGGATGTGTTTCAGGTAAGGGAGAGCACGATACTCCCACCGAGCGAGACGGTACTGGTTGCCGTGGCAGACGGGAAGGACGATGGGACAAACAGCGTCTCGCGGTATCTCGAGCTGCAGGCTGACACCGTGGACGATGACGACGAGGGGGACAAGAACACGGAGGACAGAGCGTGCGGTGTGAATGCAGCATGGAAGGTGGTGGCGCCATCCTGGTCGTCGCCGAGAGCCGCAGCCTCTTGCAGCTCCTCTGACGCGACTCCCAGCATACCGCCAGTCTACGACGACGACACCGCCGCTACAGTGGACATCGCCTGCGGCCAGCCGCTGAAGAGCCCCTCTCCTCTGTGGGGTGATTCGGCCCCACTGTCCCCGTTGATCTTCCCGACCGGCATGAGGGCCCAGCAGTCACGCAGCGACGCCACGTCGGAGTACCGCCACGAGTCTTCCACGTCGTCCGTGAATGCCGCCGGCGACGGCGTGCCCTACCTCGACTGCTCCGTCGACTCGCAGCTCCACCGAAGTGACGCGACTGCGACGACGACTCCGATGCGCGTGTTGGTGCCAGCGGCGCTGGTGCAGTCGGACCGTGCCGTGGTGCTGCCGCCTCAAGCGACGGAGAGCGCGACTCTTCGGGAGTTGGCACAGCAGCTCAGTGAGGCCCGGTCGCGGTTTCAGGCCCAGCAGCAGAATCCAAGCACCATTGCCTTGCCCGAGCGTGTCGCAGCGGCGGTGAAGCGAGTGGGTGTGTTGCAAGCTTGGAGTCAGTGAGGGGTGAGGTAGGGTGAAAAAAAAAAAAATGGTTTGAGGGAGTTTTCTCGACACTGAGAAGCGAGATGCCGTCGACAAGATGGTTTCGCCAGGAGACGTACATACACATCCATCTCTGTTTACATTCGAGAGGCGCTGTGGTATTTTATCTCAGCATGGATTCTGAGCATGAAAAGAGGTACCCCCTCTTTTTTGTTGTTGCTTTTTTTTTTCTATTATTTAGGCCAGTGCTCATGACAGTTGCCTTGGTGCCATATTGAAACCGTTACCACCTCCGTCAATTCGCCACAAGCCAAGACTCTGATCTGTTTCTGTGTGGGCTTTGAAAACTAATGATAACAACAACAACAAAAAAGAGCGTTGAATCCACTACTCCACTGCCAGAGTGGAAGACTATACCGATGTCTTTCTCTCTCCCGGTAGCTATGTTTTTCATCGAACCCAACAGACAGGCAACAACAAGAAGAAAGCATTTCTTCTTTAGCCTCTGAGCGTTGTCCAACTGCTCGCTCTACACAAACCATGGAGTTCCGTGCAATCTCTCCCTCTTTACCTCCGCACTCCGCACCAAATCAGAAGGAAAAGCAAACAAACAAACAAACAAAACCAGCAACTTAAAAAAAGATTTATGACCCGTACTACTCGAAGGCGCGGTGCAGCCGAGCACTCTCGTCCGCTTCGTGCGCATCTTGCCTTTGTTCTGTGCTGTTTTCTACCAAATGTGTCATGACCACTGCATGCTCTCCTTTTTGGCGGGCATTTTGATTTGATCTCCCCCCCCCTCCCTTTCCTTTTCCCTATTGAAGTTTCTAATTCAAAAGAAATGCAAACTCCAAACTGTGGCTCCTCTCACCTCTCTTTCTCTACGCATCTCTTCTCCTCCCCTTCTTTCGCCTTTTGCATTTTGCTTGTCCTCGGTCTACTTCTTTCTTTCCTACCACACACACACACACACACACACACAGCGCATGCCTCTCTTTCTCAACAGTAGCATAGGATCCTTTTAAGAGATACATACATATATATCTATATATATATATAGATGGATCGATATATAGATATAGATATATACATACTTTTATTTATCTCGTCCTCCTGTACGCCTTTGCAGAGGTCAAGGGACGTTTTCGTCTAGTTGGCGTGTATAGTTATCATTAAGTCTTTCTTCTTGTCGTGTCCCTCGGCCTTTTTTCTCGGCGGCGAGTCCCCTCTTTCCCCTCTCCCTCCCTTCTTTCTCTGCCATTTGCTTTTTGCTCCTCTGTGATCCCCCTCTTTCCAACGCAAAAAAAAAAAAAAAATCCTTTACATTTTCTTCTCCCCCCCCCCCCGTTTGGGCATGAGTGGTGCCACCCTTCATTTTCCATTCTTTTTGTATTATCAGTGCGCGTGTGTGTACTCGTCCTCCTCTTCTTTTTTTTTTTTCCGGAAGACACACACGCACTCACAACGATCAACACCCACATCCACAGAAACTGGCGAATAAGTGCTTTTACCCACAACCTCCGAAGCCAATTTTCTTGTATCTGTCACTCTCCCTGTCTTTCTCTGTCTCTCTCTTTTGCGCTAGTGACAGAGACAACTCAACACACACATACACACACACACACAAACGCAAAGGGACCCATTGAAATCTCTCTCTGTATGCACTTTTCTATACCACTGTTTGTATAGGGCTGTTACTATTATTGTTTTTTTTTTTGCTGTTGATTCTCATTCATACTGCTCGCTGTCCTCCACCATCACCTACTCCTCCACCGGGTAGGGCACCTACACCCATTCATCTCGACCCCTTTCCCACTGACGCTCGCCATACGCTGCTGCCCAACTGCTTCGTTTTGTTTTTGACTATCACACCGATCCCCCACCCCCCCCAAAAAAAAAAACTCTCTTGTCTTTACTTCCTTAGATTTTGTTTTAGCGTCAACGCCTTTTGACGGTTGCCGCTCCTTTCGCTACCTTCTTTTCTTTTTTTCCATTGATTGGGCCTCCTCTTTATTTTTAGAGATCTCTATCTAGTGAGAGAGACAGGCAACGAGAACGAGAGAGAGAGAGACACACACGCACAGAGAGAGAGAGGTAGGGAGGGATATCTGTCTCTATAGGGAGACTGTGGTGGCGGCGTTGGTCTCTCTTTCAAACATTTTCTCCATCGCTTGCTCCTCTCCTTCCTCATTGGAAAAAGAAGGGTAAGATAATAATACTAGTAAACGGCCTTGCTCTCTGCATGCGTTTGTCTGCGTGTCTCATACGGCCGTCTTCAATTTTGCCGAGCTTTATTTGTCTCGGTGTCTCTGTGTGTGTGGGTGTGTGGGGTTGCTCATTGCCGTAGTGACGGCCCGGAGAGGAAAAGACAGCGCTGGGTGTCCAACGACGACAGGGACGACCGCAACACTCCCCTCCTTCTTCTCCAGCTTTTTTTCTCTTTTGCATGCCTGTTTTCAGTGGCACGTCGAACTTGTCCTTTGATGCTGCGACCCTCATGTCTGACATTCCGCCCCACCCACTGCAGCCAACGACGTCGTCGTACTCCTTCTTTGATGGCCCCGACGACCCCGCCGCGAAGGACGACAACCGCCCGTGCCATCATCAGCTCAGTGGACCAACTGCGGCGTCGACACCAAGCCACTCCCTCTCCGCCTCGTCTATCGACACCGCGACAGTGCAGAGCAGCGAAAATGGCCAGCCGCCGCCACTGCGGTCCATGCTGTCGGCAGCGCACTCCCTCGGCAACACCCCCACCGGTCCTGTCGAATCGGTGAAGCGAGCAGCATGGCGGTCGGCTTTGCATCACCGAGTGAAGCTTTCCAAACCCATCTCGCCATCCTCCCTCACGGCCGCTACGGCGCCGCCTGGCGGAATGAGCGGTGCTGGTCTCTCGCCACCCTTTTCCCCGTCACCCTTGCCGAAGATCAGCGGTGCTGCTGTGGGTAGTGGTAGTGGCGCAGAGGCCGTGCAGTCGGTGGTGTCAACCTCCAGCGAGTTCTATCGCTTGGTTAGTAACAGCAACAGCACCTACGGCACGGCAACGCCGCCCTCGACGCCCTTGCTGATGAGGCAGCAACAGCGACGACGGCGCGCCACGACCGGTGGTATCTCGATGTCTGTGTTCTCTCGCCCGCCTTCCCGCTCGTCAACCGACGTGCAGGCGCTGGTGAACCGGCCGCAAGAGCCGGAGGAACACATTCCCTTGTTTGCCGCACCGACGGCTGCGCCGATATTAGAGTCCCCGTCGCTGGGGGCGTATGGAGGTGACCTCATCACGCATTGCCGGAGTCATTCCTGCCGCTCCTCCTCGCTGTCCTTGGGCAGCCGCCAGACGCCCCGCTTCAGCAGTGCCGAGCGCGGCGACGGTGACCTCTACGATGCCATGGAGGCGAGCCGACATGGGAGTCACCTTCGTCGGTCGTCTCCTGTGTCACCTGGGAGCCAGCAGGGGTCGCGCAGCATCTTTCACAGCGGTCTCATGCTGTCGCTGCACGGCGAGGAGAATGAAGTAACAATGGAGGGACCGATGACGCCACAGAGCTACTTAGCAATGGTGCAAACACGGGCTAGCGGCGAGCTGACGTACGAGAGCTGCACAGGCAGCCGCCTGGCATCTCAATGCGAGACGTTGTCACTGCGACAGTCAATGCCGCCGATGTCCTTCTCCGCCGCCCCGGAGGAGTCTCTTTTCGACAGCGGCGCCGCGGAGGCGACGGAGGAAGACATTCAGTGCGGGATGGCGGAGTGGGTGCCACTTGCTCAGGACTCTGAGATGGAGGACTTTGGGGCCTCTGTGGCATTGCCACTCGGCGTAGGGGTGTCGATGAGCAGCATTACACCATTTGACAGCCTGTTTTCTCTTACAAATCAGGTGGACCTGTTGTCCAGCAACGTGCCCCCAGAGCTGATTCCCCCACCTCCACTGGATGTGATGCAGCTGTGCAGCAGTATTGGGAGACGAAAGCAAAGGTCGATGGCCTGCGACACCGGCTGCTACGATGGGGACAATAGCGATGACATCGAAGAGGAGGACGATAGTGTTGTGGAGACGGCTTTTGCGGAGGAACGGGTGGCCATGTCAGCGGATGGACAAGAGACGTATCGCATTCTCAATGAGCGGTATGTGATCTACGACCTTGAGCTTGGCCGAGGCTCGTACTCCATGGTAAAGCTGTGCTACGACCTCTACGATGGCAGCTACTACGCGGCGAAAATACTGGACTGCACGCGCCTGCGTCACCTACAGCTCGGGAGCGAAATTGAGCAGCTGAAGATCGAGCGGGAGATTGGCATAATGAAGCAGCTTCGACACAATAACATCATCGCTCTCCACGAGGTCGCTGGTGAGGTGCACGGGAAGCGGGTCTATTTCATTTTAGAGTTGGCGGCGTGTGGTGAGGTGCTATCCATGAGCGGTAATGGTGACGTGATTCCATTCAGTGACGGCAGTGCCGCATACCTAGAGGATGCCGCACGTCGAATGGTACGGGGCGTCTTGAATGCTCTCATGTACGCTCACTACCTTGGTATCGCACATCGCGACGTGAAACCATCGAATATGCTGCTCACGTCAACGGGTGAGGTGAAGTTGTGCGACTTCGGTACCTCCGTGCTGGTGGGAGAGTCAGCGATGCAGGTTCATCGCGAGGGTAGCGTCGCCTTTCTAGCGCCGGAGCTGCTCGTCTGCAGCGAGGTGTCTGTATCTCGTTTTGTCACACCGCTTACCTCAACACCTGTCACCGTTGTGGAGGATGGCGCGCCAGCCGCCAGCAATGGGTCGACCGGGCTCCCTCTTAGTGGCTCCTCCCTCTCCGGCGTCATCAACAGAACGGTGAGCAGTTTTTCATCATCCCTACCCCCCAACGATCCTGCCGCCTTAATCACTCCTACAGCTGCTGCTGCCGCTCTTCCCTCAACGGTCATCTCCCTGAACAGTGGCAGCAGCGCTGACGCGAGTGGTGGTGGGGAATGGTGTGGTGTGATGCAGCATCAACAGGGCGAAGACGAGGACGAGGACGAAAAGAAGGTAAAGCCCTCCACGACGTTGCCCCTGCCACTATCGATCACCTCCCACCGCCGCTTAGCTGCGGCAATGCATTCCAAGGTGGCGATGCTGCCGCCCGCTGCCTGGCGGTACGCCAAGTGGCTGAAAGAGTTCCGCCCGGATGGCGTCGACCTCTTCAAGACGGACGTCTTCTCCCTCGGTGTCACGGCGTACACACTCCTCGTTGGACGGCTGCCGTGGAGGGCCTCAGACCCGTTGACGCAACTCACCGCCATTTTGCAGAAACCTGACCCTTTCCTGGATCTCTATCAGGCGGCTTACGGTGCTGATTTTGAGGCCACCGTTTCCAGCGCACATCCGTGGGAGCTGTCCGTTTCAGAGCTGCTGCGAAGTCAGGCGACGATGCCTGCGTCCTCCCCTGCAGTGCCAGAGGACACAGGCGATGCTGCAGCAGAGGCGGGTGCAGAGCTGGTGGAAAGGAGCTGCGGAGAAGCCGAGGAGACGGTGGAGAGGAAGGAGGTAGTGATGGCTCAAATGGATGTCTTGCCCGAATCATCGGGCCTGCCGGTTGCCCCTTGTGGCGCCATCTCAAAGTTGGATTCGGTCGACTTCAACTCCATCACCAGCAAGACTGGCCTCACGTGGGAGGGGGACTCCCTCGCAACCAGCGAGGTGACGCTGCTGGGCCTCCTTCAGAGTGGCGCGAGGTCTGGCGGCACTACGCCGCTAAGCATGAATACCACTCGCCTGGGCATGGCAGGGGTGACCACCTCGTCTACTTTGATCCGGCAGGCGACGGCGACTTTCATACTCGCCAACCACACAGACCCCATGAGTGGCTCGGTGAACCCGAGTCTCAGCGAGTCGCTCCTGGGTTCGCTGTCAGGAACGCATCGCCAGGACTCCGATCCGACCGCCAAGGTACCAGCGATGGCGGCTGCCACTTCTCATCCACGGTCTTCCACGGATTTGCTGCCGCCACCATACCGCACAATGAGCGGCGCTTCTGCTTCACTGTATGGTGTTCACAGTGACAGGGAAGAGGCCGATGACGTGCTGCCTTCTCTGCTAGCGTGGGAGACGAGTCCCGCCGTCGTTGCTCCTTGTGGCTCTACTCACGCAAATACTCCTGACAATATACGAGGTGATCTGCCGTGCTGCTCGTTTGCCGTCGCTGGTGGTGTTTTTGCTGCTGCAGAAACAACGGTGGAAGAGGAAGTGGCCGCTGAGGTGCCAACTCTGTCGTCGTCATTGTCATCGTCGACCACGGAGTCGGTCAAGGCGGCACGCAGTCAGCCGGTTATGAGAGAGTATCACGAGATCTCGCCGTTATCGTCCACTACAACGCTGTCAGTGACCACCACTGCGAGCGACAGCGAAGGTGGCGAGAATGACGAGGAGGGGATCTACGAAAAGCTTTTTGAACATCAGCCATGTCGCAGCTACTCCATGGCAGAGTCGGTGGCACTGCCACTGCGTCGCCCATCTGCGGAGGTCGTGACGGTGAGTGCCGCGGCGGTGGACTTTGTGCGCTGCTGCCTAAGTCTGGACCCGGATCGTCGGCTGACAGTGTATGAGCTGTATCACCATCCGTGGATACGCGGTGGCAGCGACAGCCCCCCTGCTGCCTCCAGCGGCAGTGCGAGCGCCAAAAGTGGCGACGAACCCACGAACCTCAATGTGGGCGGTGCCCAGCAAGGGGTTCCCTCTATTGCCACTGATATGGCAGTCCCGCCTTTCTCTTCTGGCGCGGCACCAGTGGTGGAGGGAGAGATGGATTACCGAAGCCTCGTCGCGTTGTGTCGGGATGGCGACTCTCTGCGTAAGCGGGGCGGAGGGCGACCACTCAATCGAATCGACAGTGACACGACGTTGTGCTGGCACGGCGACTCGAACCTGACCTCCGTGCCGTCGCCGGATATGTCCTCTTTCCACATCCCTGACGTTCTCCCCGCCTCAATGGACAATGGGCGGTTGGTCGACCCTCTGCTTCTCTCCAGCGAAACGACGCTCAGTTCCTATGCTGGCAAGGCAGACTTCACGGCCGTGCATGGCGACGAGTCTCACCACGAGCGGAGCAACTTCTCTTCTCCGAGCCTCGAGGCCAGCACCACCGCCACGCCGCGCACCGACATCGCCCGCCCCACCGTGTTACACCACCCCGTGCACGGCAGCGACTACTCTGTGACACCAGTCGAGGATGCAGCGGACCAGATGGACCGCCTCATCGCCTCCTCGCACACCTTTTCGTCTTTCTCGACGCTGGGACACACCGCCATTCTACCCTCCTCGACACTCTACAGCTACTTTCACGGAGTTTCTCCCGCGATGGTCGATGGCGATAGCGACAGCACAGCGATGACTTCTCCGCGCAGTGTGCCGTACGCTTTCCATCGCAGCGCCATCGCCAGCGGTGTGCCCACGAGCTTGGCCTGCGACCTAACCCACGCTATGCTCTCCCCACGTAGCGTCTGCACGTCAGACGGCACAGAGGATATCATCCTTTGCTCTCCGTCCACCGCTGTGGAGACGCCGCGCGGGCCGTTGGAGGCCCTGCGAGTGTCACATCAGTCGCACGCGGCGACACGGCGGCGTTTTGATTTGCCTTCTCAGCCAAGCGCTCCTATTGCTGGTGGCGGTGGCTCCACGATGACTACTGGCACGGCTATTGCAACGCCGGATCACCGGTCTCCGCTACCGATGGACAGCGGTGGCGTGTTGTCGTCACCAATGCGGCGATTTCTCGAGAGGCTGGCGGAGAGCGATGATGCCGGTATCGGCAGCAGCTGGATAGCGATGAATGGGATAAAGCACCCGCCTCCCTCGTGAGTGAGGTGGTAGTCGCTGGCACGTGACTCTTCTTCTCTCTCCATTTTCGTTCTCGGGATATGTCTTACAGACGCGCACACAAAGGAAAAAAAAAATGAGGAGGAAAGGCAACATCATCGTCAACAACCACAACACGGTGGGAAATGGTGTGTTGTCTTCCTTTAGCGAGCGATACGT
>JAWNNR010001052.1:0-72213 GCA_035044725.1 Scaptomyza caliginosa | reverse complement strand
TTTCAAATGCGACTCTGCGTATGTCAAATGGTCTGTAAGAACGAGCTAGCAAATGCAAGAGCGAGTTAGCGAATGCAAAACAGCAAGAGTTGTTTTTGGTGATAGTCAAATATTGAATTACACTAGTTATATTTTTTATTCTCAAGTGAGTATTTTAATTGCAATGCTTCGGATTCTTTTATTTTACAACAAAATACAATATAAATGTTTTTTTTTTATAGTTAATATAATAATATTTTTGGGATTTGGATTAGTTTGCCCAATGTTAAAACATGATTCGAAGCATTATCATAAAAATATTCACTTTTGTATCGCTGTTTGTTCTTGTAGATAATATTTGTATTTTGATTGGGCCATTGATTCATATTGCTAGCAAGACAGGATTGGCTATTCTGCTATCGTTGGTTGATGTGTGTCTCTATATGTGTGTGTGTGTGTTTGTGTTAGTGAGCTCGATTGTACTTTTTGAGTATTGCCAATTGGTTTCAAGAGCATTCGGTGTACCAGAGTTTTTGTCTCAGCCGCTGTGCGCTAAGCAAATGCTTGACAAAGCCAAAAGTATCTATTTAGAATATCTTATATATAGTAGCGAGTAGTATTTATGTTAATGTGAGGGAGCAGAAACCAGTGGTATATTAACATGCTTCAGCATGTTGGTGTTATCGCAAAATGCAACGCAACGCGACGCGTTTCATTATAATTGCTGTTGGCAATGCCTAATAAAATCGGTGCTAGTGTTACCATTGTGCCGTACTGTACTTCAGAGTTATAGTATTCGAAATGCATTTATCTTTGTTCTAAGTAAGTATTTAGTATGTTTGTTTGTTCAATAAATAGTATTGCTAACGAAAATTAAAGCAACGTTCACTGAATGCATGCAAATGATAATGCAGCCATTGAAATAATCAATATATTCAAATATTATAGATTATATTTAAATCAACTATGATAAAAATAAGAAACCAACATAAGAGTATAATGCTTTTGCGGAATGACAGAATTATGAAGAGCCCAAGCAGAGTCCTATGCAATTATTAGTTCAACATTGATACATATGTATCATATGTATGTATGTACGTTTTATATGAACGTATAGTTAAAGCAAATTTTTGACTAAAGGTGAGACTGAAAAAGTTGTGTTTTGGAAAAGACTCAAAGCATGTTGTTCTTGTGGGTTGTTTGTTGTTTCATTTTCGCTTTAATCGGTTGCTTCGAATGAAGCATTGTAAATATATGTACATCTATTTTAAAGCATTGTTGTCGTCCTCAGCTTTATATGTATTGCTTGCATTTTAATGAAAGTAAGCATCGTTGAAATTGTGTTTTGTATTTGTATTTGAGCTCCAATCGCTTACAACCGAAAAGTTATCACCTAAAGCATTCCGAGCAATGATTCAACTGAAAACTAAAAACCATACAAATCCAATTATATATACCCATAAAATAAGTTTGTATTTTTTTAGAAAATCAAAAAACGCAAATCATTACCAAGCAATTTGCCAATTGACAGAGGCAACTACTACAACTACGAGTACATGGTACAGTACAGCCTGCAGCACACACACACACACACACACACACACAGAGAGAGACACACACAGTAAAACACAAAAACCATAATGCATGCACTAAAACAATCAGTTTCCCGTCATTGCAATTGCATTGCTAGTAAAGATTAAGGATCGTTCGGAAACGAGAGGTCTGAAGATAAAGAAAAATAAAATGACATAAAGGGACACAGCGGGTTAGAAGCTTGATACATTTTTTTTTTACATTTACATACATACAAACACACACAATTACACTACTAGTTATTACTAGCTATAATAGTCATTATTTAATTTAGATCGATCGTTTCAACGACTAAACGAAGAGTGTTTAATATTAAATCAAAACACAGCGAGTAGAGAGTAAACTGCTCGAACGAGAGCAATAAAGCTTAGTATTTAGGCTCTGAAAGAGCAACAACCTAACTGTACTCGTCTAAAAGAGATCCAAGAGCTAAGAACTCGACAATCAAAGGAGATTAAGCAAATGCGTGCGGACGCAAAGCGCATCACAAGTAACGAGTAAAACGTAACGAGTAGCGAGTAAGCCAAGGACCATTGACCATGGCACAGTTTTTGAGGAAAATGTTGATTCAAGGCATAAATAAACACCAAAAGTAGAAAACAAAAACATCAAATATCAAATAAAATATATAATGAAAATAATATATGAAATATGCAAATGCTTAAATGTTTAAATCACAACATCATTTATACCAGAAACTGGAATCTAATATTTAATAATGCTATTTGCATTAGCCGTTGAGCTACATATGACAAAATTGGAACCGAAACCGAAACCGATACCGAAACCAAAATCGAATTTCAATTTCAAATCAAAACATAAAAGTTTTGTTCATGAAGAGCGTATATATAGTAAAAATATATAACCCAAACAAAAGATGAAAATAACAAAAAGAAACACAAAAAACAATTCCATAAAATATATTAATACATATAATAATAGTAACGCAAACACAAAAGTCGAAGAAACAAAGAAAGAAAATTATTGCGCTCGGAATACTTACCGTGCTCACTTTACGAACTTTGGTAGCTTGGTGTGCTGTGGTAGGTGCTGGTTGTCTTTGTATAACGCTCACCGACTCCGACTCCACTTCGACGCTACGTATGGACATCTTCTCCTTGTTGTTGTCATCGTTGCCCTTCTCACCGCCAACGAACAGTTCGTAACTAATGCACGAGTACGTTGGACTCTTGGCCATTTCGGGATGCAGTGCAGCCTCTTCGGCTGCGGCTGCATCAGCGGCGGCTTGCGCCTGCGCATTGGCACGCTCCTCCAGCTTAGCTGCCTTCGCAGCGGCCGCCTCTTCTGCTTCCTACAATGATATAGTATGCACAGAACATTTTCTTTTGCTAATCTCGTAACGAGTGCAATGACTTTGCAACGGCACATCGGATATACATATGGTTTTAAATGGTATATCCGATACATGCAATTTGCTTATGATTGGATTTTTGGATTGGCTGGGATTGGATTGGATTGAAGTGGATTGAGAAGAACTAAAGACAAAGTTTAGTCTACAAATTGTATACATATATGGAAATAATACGTTTATTAAGTGCAATGCAGTGATTTATTGGGATATGGTTTGGATTTGGTGTGGTAATAGGTTGGGGCTTGATTAAGATGGATATAGTACATATATATATATATAGAGAAATATATGTGATTTTTACAAGTCTAAATTATTTGATTTTTTCTTTTGTTTTTTATTGCTTTTTACTTTCAAGTGTTCAATTTTGCACAAGTAACAAACCAAAAAGTGCACTTAAATCAAGAAAACACAATAATAAATGTTAATTACACATTGTATATATATAGACATACATATATTGAATATATACTTTATGTGTGTGTGTTTTTTTGTTTTCTGTTTTTTTTTAATGCCAGTTTTGCTTATGTATGGCAAAAACAAAAAAATTTATATTATGGTGTACATAAATACATACAAAATATTGTGTAAAGAAGTAGTAGATAATTTAGAAACTTTACGGATATTTAGTAATACTGGAAATTGGAAAGCAATACATATGCATATGTATGTGTTGAGTTAGTTAAATAGTTTGAGTTGAAAATAGTCACAGATAAATACATAGATACAGATAGTATGCCAATATTCATTATGGTGATTAGGTGTTTAAATTTTATAGTTTTTTTTATTTTTTTTGAACATCTACAGAATTGTACAAAACGGTTATCGCTTTTAATGACACAATAGTATTGTACGAAAGGAACATATAGGTACATTTACATACATTTATATATATAGAGATATATAATGTGATTAGATAGTTAGATAGAGGTTCACAGATAAAGTGAAAAATAGTATGATTTGATTTGATTTGTTAGTTAGATAGTTTGTTGTTATACATACATATACAAAAGAAAAAAGCAACTCTGTTGTATTTAATAGATATTTTCAATGATCAATTTTTGGCACGAGATGGCAATTGAGATTGAAATTATCTACCGTATCACTTTGAAGTGGCTTTCATTTATATGTTGTTGATTGTTGTTTGTCCGTTGAGCGTTTAGATCTCAACTGGATTTCTACTTACACGTATCGCCTCCTCTTCGGCAGCCTCTTCTTCTTCGGCCTTCTTTTGCAATTCGTCATACGACATGGCAACAATGGCCAAAATCAAATTCACAAGATAGAATGAACCTAGGAAGATGATGACTATAAAGAACAGCATGTGCCAGGGTCCAGCGGCACGGAGGACCAGCTGATACAGATCCTCCCAAAAGTCCTGCGTCATCAGGCGGAAAGCAGACAAAAATGCCCAACCAAATGAATCGAAACTGGTGTAACCATAATTGGGATTCGGACCGAACCCCTGCAGACAGACATAATCGTCATCGCATTGACTGCAATATAAAACCAAACCAAACATGATTATAATCGATAGCAATATTGAATTGAACTTACCCAGCGCCGGAGATATTGCCACATAGCGGAAATGAGATGCCATCATCCTCGGAATACCAATTCGAGCTATTCCGATTATGATAGGCCCAATTCTCATCGGTCAGGTTACCCCAGGAGCCATCTAGTGGAAACTTCTTGATGCATTTCTGTGTCAGGACACCCATGTAGATTTGCAAGCCCATCAGTGCGAACACCGATAGCGAGAACATTGTCAATATTATCACATCGCGCAGATTTTTCACAGACTCAATGACAGCGCCGACAATGGTTTTCAAGCCTATAAATGGTTTATTAGTAATGTTTGTGTTTATTTGCCATTATTGCATTTTCACAAATTGCATTGCATAACAGCTGTAGAAATGTATACAAGTCTCATACCTGGAACAATGGCTACGGTCTTAAGCGCACGCAGAACCCTAAACGTTCTCAAGGCTGCAAGATTACCTAAATCTATACCCATGGTCACATAACTGTTAGCGCGATCCACGAGTGTTGTTGCAGTTGTTTTTGTTGTTTTTTAAGTAACGATGACAAAAGCAAATATACATACATACATGAAATGTCATTTAGTATTGGTAATTACATATATATAGAAATACTATATTGATCTAAGTATGTTAGTTAAGATTGGTACGATTATGTTATTTGCAGTCGTTAGTAATTACAAAATGTTCCGAGTTACAGATGTATTCATCATATCTTTGTTTTCTTTTCTTCCGCTTAGATTTTTAACAAAATATGTTAGGCAAAAGAATATGCATAGATATATATATATATATTCAGAAACATATATATATGAGTCAAATAAAAAAAAAGGTGTTTTGTTTTGTTAATACTAAAAAATAGAAAGCTGAAACTAGGAATGCGAATGCGAATGCGAATTTGAATGCAAATGGGAGTGAATATTACAAATGGGCTTGGCCAGCTATTGAGCACACCTAGCCACCGCCTCAACCCGCTCAACCGCCCTCAAGTTGATATTCAATGCGAAAATGAGCGCTTAGTTCAAGTCACACCTGAGGCAGCTGTTGCAGCTCCAGCTCCGCTCCAGCTCCTGCTCCTGCTCCGCTGCGCTGTCACATCAATTGTCTATCTATGTGGGTGTCGTTATAAAAATATTTATGCACGCACACAAGCGCACCATGGAAATAGCACACACACACACACACACACATACAGACAGACAGACAGACTGTAATGTATGGGTATGGGTGTGACCTGGTAATGTCCATTTGCTTGAGTTGTTTGCCCTGTCGTGTGCTGTATGCTGTCATCCTTTGGGAATTTCACCTTTATATATATTTCCCAGAATATTTATCGATTTAATGGCCATACAGTATATACAGTTGCACTACGTACGTATATAGAGCGTGTAAATTGGCTATCTAATTGGCCTGGCTCCTAAGCTGTTTAGCCAGGCAATAAATACTTGAACTTATCTAATGGCTAATATTCAAAATATTATTCCTAAACTCGCTCCACTTTCATCTCCAAATGTGTTGCGCTTTAAACTTTCTGCTAAGGAAAAAAAGGTTTTCGGAGTAGGCGGGTTTTGGGTGGCTGGGCTGGTGGGCTGGTGGCTTCAAGGCTGCGCGTCTGTGCGGCGCCAAACGAAATGCGCTGCACGAACAGTTAGTCAAAGGCAGCGTTACCCTAACCTCGAAGTTGCCCCATGCAAGCCAAAGCCAGTAACGTGCCGCTTTGTGGGGCAGGCAACGTGCCGCTACCCAGACAAAGGGCGCCCAATAAATGGTTAAAATGTAGCATAACAAAAAATATATATGTAAAAAAAAATAAGAGAGGCAATGAAATGAAACTGTCACGAAACGAACACAAAAACCAAACAAAAAAAAAAGCGCAAACAGAAAATAATAATTTCTTGCATGACCAAATAAGCAAAAATAATAATAAAAAAACAAAGCCGAAAAATTTGTTTATGACTTTTTCTCTGTGTGTGTGTGTGTGTGTGTGTGTGTGTGTGTGTGTGGTTGGGCTTGTCATTAGTAACAGCACAAAAGAAATCAATAAAAACGCTCAACTAATGCGACTTTCTGCAGCCCCGTGGCCCACATGGCGTATGTGTAATTTTAGCTGCTACCTTTGCCATAGTGTTATTATTGTTAATGTTGTGGTTGCCCTTATTGCTGTTGTTGTTCTCATCATGACATTTCCCCGTTTTACTTTCTTTTCTGTGTATGTGTGTGTGTGTGTATTTGTGTGTGCGCGCGCATTATAAAATAAAAAAAAAAAAAAAAATGAAATTAAGCTCTCAATTGTCCCATGAACTCGTTGATTAAATATGGAAAAAATAAAACATTTAATTTAATTAAATACTCAACCAGACATGACTAACGAACAGCCCAAAAAAATACACACACTTTGACGCACACACACACACACACACATATTGAATAAATTATTGTTTATTGGTTATTTTTCACAGAAAACTTTCGAAGCATAATAAAAACTCAAAACACAAACAAAAAATAGCTTGTTTTTTATGGGCTGCTAGTTAATTTACATACGATATGTATTAACTACGATTGTATTTGTAAAATGGCTAAAAAAAATAAAAAAAAAGGGAACAATAATAATGTTTATAATGGTTTTGGGGCAGACAATTAACTGGCGTGTATAACAGTTAATTATCGTAGAGTATAAGAGTCGATTACGATACGATACGAAACGATTTAGAGATACATTATACGAGTATAGATGAGTTATGAACCGAATAATGATATTTAGTGATTGCGATATATATATATATAGAGAGAGAGTTTTGTGAATATAGGTATGTAATGATTGGGTATGTAATTAATTAATAGTTAATAATATAACTCACGCTAAAGCTATTACTACGAAGTCCAGCCAATTCCATGCATCTCTAAGATACGTAAACGGGCATAAAATGAAACCTCGTGCCATCACTTTAACAGCTGATTCAAATGTGTAGATTCCGGTGAATATCACCCTAAAAACGAATTGAATTTCGAATGCATTTTGTTTTTTTGTTTCTCTCGATTTTTGTTTCTCCTTTTAAATGATCATGTTTATGTACTTTGGTACAAAAATATATCTTTCTGCCTGCTTTTGGGTCTTTCAAGCATTATACACGAAGAGTTTTAATCGATAAACGGCATGCCGTTGATTAAATACCCTTGCAGGTATTTAATAGCCATGAAAAGTTATAGGTTTATAATAGCTAAACATAAAAGGACAAAGTTCTTAAAATTATATGGGCATACTTATTAGTTTCTCTGCAAGGGTATATATTTAGAATTTGTTTGAAAAAAAGGAAAAAAAAAACATAAGAAAATAACATAAAAAGTTAGAAGATAACATTTCTGCTGCACTATTTGAAATTGTTTTGCTAATTGCTCATTGTTATGATTTAGTTGATAGCCTTGACTTATTTATGCTTATACTATAAAGTAACTTAATTGTTAGCTTAACCCTTTCGCCTTTTAAACTTAACTTGTTAAACGTATTTTAATTTCGCATATATATTTCCTTTCTCTCTCTCTCATTTCAGTTCACAATATGCGTTTCGACATTAAAATGCAACATTGTGTTGCATAATGTTTGTGGCAAAAACTGCAATTAAGCCAAACTGCAATTGTGCTGCAATGTGTGAGTGTATGTGTGTGTGTGTGTGGGAAATACAATATTGTGCAAGATCAAAGGTTCGGTCAGAATTGTTAATTAAATGCACTTGAGATGCAAAGATACACAGATACAGTGTTGCATAGCTTCAACGAGAGGACAGTCGTTGCACGCTTTCGTGCCAATTGTCAATGTCAATAATGGTTAATTAGTACTTGATAAAGGGCCACAGAGGCTTTTAGCTGCAGTTGCCGCTGCTGTCCTGCTGCCTCAATGTGATGTGGGCGTTCGTTTAGATCAATAGACCGACCTTCGGCCTGAATACCAGCCAAGCCCAAGCTCTCCATCAGTATGGATGTGTGTGTGTGTGTTGGTGTGTGTGTAGCATTCCTGGTTAGTCATTTGACAGATTTGAATCGACTTGCAAGTTGACAGACAGTTAGTCAGTCAGAAAGGCGTCCAGTTGCTTGGCTGCTGCAACTAGTTCAAAGTCGCTAGTTATGGCTGTGTGTGTGTGTGTGTGTGAGTATGCGTTTGACCTAGGCCCCAATATGGCTGTGAAGGACACTTGAGTTGCGTTTTAATTGCAGGTATTATGTCTTTCTGGGCGCCCACAAGTGCTGCCCCTAGCCGCAGCTAAAGGAACTCACACACAGTTGTGGTTGCCAAACAGCTTACACTTTCTCTGTATTCTCTCTGGTTTTTCTCCCCTTACTCTGTGTGCGTGTATTTAAGCTTATGCGGCAAATTTGGGCTAAGCGCAGTCGCCGTTGTTAACAGAGTTCCAAAGAACTTGGCTCAGAACGAACGATGGAAAGACAAAGACGAAGACGAAGCATTTCCAAGTTCAAGTGGCACACACACACACACACACACACACACAACACTTATATGTATGTACACGTACATTGTGATTTGTTAGGGTGCTCCATTCTGATACCAAATCTGCGACAAAAACTTTGATATCAGCTAAAAAAATGACGTAACTCTTTTCACTTTTGTTGCTTCTTGTAAAGTTCGCTTCTTGCTTTTCATTAAAGCATTTTGCTCGTTTTGGGTTTTACGATTTTTTTTTTTTTTACTCTACAATACGATTTTACAGAGTACGTTATGTACAGTTGTTACTGGCTAAACATAATTACGAAACATGGTACGTAATATGATTTGGCAGCTATCTAAGGCTATCTAAAAATATCCTTTGTACTTTACTTTTATACACAACTAGGTTGATCGAAACGCAATATTATGTTCAAATTTAAGAGAGAGTGAGCTTTATACGGGATTTCTGTTAGCTACGACGAAGAGTATCTATAGCGAAAAGGATTCTGTTTTGAATTCTTCGTTGGATCTATAAGGCAAGTATGTAATGTATTGCTACCAATGGTATGTATGTACTATGTAAAAACTAAATAATATATATATATCAAGCTACTTACAATTAGAAACTAGAAACTATTATAAGAATTGCTGGCACTGTTTAGCGCCCCAATTGTTTAAAGCCCCAATTATATGACTAAAACTAAATTTTACATAATTTTTATATACATTTAGCTAAGAATCAATAAATAGAGTATATATGGTTTGGAGTATATAGTCAAATGGCTCTAGACTGTTATACTAAGTATTTATGTTGGCTAAATGGTTATAGGTTTTTACTATTACGGGTTTTCATCAATACTTATATACTTAAAACTACTTAAAAGTTATTTTATTCACTACTCTTATGAGACTAAAGCTACAACAGGAATTATATCAACGAGTTACAATGTGATCGAATTCGAATTTGATGAATTAATTACATCGCCTTTGGTACGAAACGTGAACAAACCAAAACCAGCTGGCTGAACCATTTAGTATGCAGCGCAGTAGGGAAAATTATGTACGCAAATACTATTTCTTTATTTTATTTTTTTTTTATTATTGTCATTACGGTAATTTACAATGAGTTAGTTGTTGGCTTTAAAATGTATCTAGAAATTGAATTTGTATTTATTTGTTTTTTGACAGCTGACAATTTGGCTATTAATGTAGTATTTATTTATGCATATAGTACACATGATAAGAAGTACAATTGAAATTTTATAGTACAGGAGGATTGTAACAGCGAGCTGATTTCAACAGGTATTGTGTGGCATACAACACACATACAGAAGCTGTTGAGCACAACGCTTAGCTGGCCAATTGTAGCAATGAGCTTTTTAACTACTACTCAAATGGATTTATTTATTATGAATATTATTTGTTTGTACAAATTGCCTGGCATTGCCAGAAGTTCTTTACCTTGCCGGCGCTTGCGAAAATGTTAAAATATTGAATTTACAAATATAGATTTAAATTGATTGTGATCATTACTTTGGTTTGTTGTTGTTTGTTCGATTCATTGTTTTTTGCTTTTGTTTTTTTTTATAATCTGGTTGTCTGCATCAATATCGAAAAGTGTTACATCAAATATATGCATATATATAAATAGTAATACGTCAATATATATGTATAAATCGATTATATAGCATATATATATTTATATAATTGTAGAGTATATAGAATTTATTACATATAAATACGATTTATATTGAACTTAAAAATTTATTTGATAATAACATAAAAATATAAATATCAAATTGACGAAAGAATTATCAATTAACTATAACAAAGATTGCCCAAATACAGTACAAATATGTTTGTGTATTGCAAATCAAATAAAGACCCAGCATATATAAAAACAAACAAAATTCGGAGAAGTACACAAATGCTGGGCCTTAAGTTAGTGTCAATTGTGTTTATGGTCTAGTTTCGTAGTACTTACTCAGTGGACTCGACCGTGGGCGTTGTCGGCATTATCATCAATATGCAGTTAACGAGAATTGTGGTAATGATAAATAACGAAAATAATGGATGCACTAAAATGTAAATGGCCACACGACGTATCGGATTGAATGGATCGAGCAGCCACATTGCTTTTGATGCAGAAAAGCGAAAAATATCTTTTCCCTTGCTTACAACTACGAATGTCTGCAAAACGATTGGATTATCCAAACAACAAACAAAGTTCATTAATGCATGTATATATATAGTCAATTGATTGGGTTAACAAGTATCGTTGGATTTGTATATTTGTATAATTACCAGTATATTGCTGTAGTATGGATCGATATCCTCGAGAGGAGTGGAGGCCAACTCCGGCGGGAAGCTGCCCTGCAATCGAACAGGTATTGGCACACCCTGTTCAAGTGTAGGATCCGGTTGTGGACCTTCATCCTCGTCCTCGTCATCATATCGGATCTAACCGATTGTTGCGGCACGTTCAACACGTTGTGGCATTCATAAATTACAAAAGAACAAGACAATTGCGCACACACATATTAGCATAACCATTTTTATATACACACATATATATATTTATATATAGAGAGAGAAAAATATTATAATCATTATGATAGATATGCAATAGAACACACATATATATAGGTTTGTATAGTTCTAAGGAATTGAAGTTTTGTCCATTCGTAGTGGTATTATAGCTAGTTATAGCATTAGTTAGGTGTTAGTTGTTTTTGGATTATAACAACATAAAAGATACCAAACAAATTTCGATAGGTTTGGTGAGAAATCAATAGAAAAGCTGGTATAGAGTAGACTAATACCTAGATTAGCATTTAAATCAAGTAAAAGCGCATGCGATAAACTTAACAAATGGCATGCAAAAACTGTGTTGAATAATAACCAGTGTTGTGTAGTATTGTGTATCTAGTTTACAAAGCTTGTGAGTAACTAGAAGTCGATATTAAATGATATATAGAAAAATAAATTATTTATATACACACAGTAAACACACACACATACACACACGCTTTTTGCACACAACACACAATTTGGGAAAATTTAAAGGCAGCTTCGTTTCTGGATTGTTCTTTATATTTATTTTATTTTTTTTTTTCATAAAGATGATGATTATTTGCTCATACCATGGGCAACTTTAATTGCCTTGTCATGCACGTTGTGCATTGTTTGGCACCAAGCAGGGGAAGAAGCACAAAATTTGTGTCCCATTTTTGGGGCGCCACGGCACTACATTTCTATCGATTTCAAGGAAATCGTGTGCTTGTATCGAAGTATAGCATTGTATGTAGTTAGTTTTTACTTTCCATGGGCATGGACATGGACATGCAATGCCAAAAGCAAAAGTAAAGAACAACAAAAAAAACTCGAACGTCATCGTCATGAAATTGTTCGAGTTGCTATACAGAAACAAACACACACACACACACACAAAGAGAGAAAAACCAACACACATTGAGTCGAGCAACGGTATAAAAAAAAAAAAAAAAATTCCATAATAGTTGGTTTCCTTGCTTGTTTGCCTGGCGTGACAATTAGATTGTGTATATGTATATATGCGTGTGTGTGTGTGTTTGAGTAGTTATATTTGTATTTGTGTGTTGACGCAATTGCGACAGAACGAATGGAGAAGCCCAGGAATAATGAAGCAGGAGCTTCAAGCTATATAGTATATATAGCCAGGCGTAGTTCGTCGTAGTTTTCACTGTAACTGCAAGGGGACGTGAATAGAAGGTGTGTGTTGGACGGGGGGGGGGAGGGTAGAAGAGCTGACGGCTGCCTTTTAAACAGGCCAAGTCAAGTCTATATTTAAACTAATAAAAGGCAAACCGCATTTCAGAGCTTCCCACACACACCTACACATAGAGAGAGAAAGAGAGACAGACAGGAATACACAAATACACAGGCAATATGGCGGTTTCAACCGGACACGACTCTGTTCTAGCTGGCCAACATTGCATATATACACACCCATACATACATACGTCATACGTTAGTACGTACGTACGTATAGAGATTATGACGCATGCAACGACTGGAACTGGAACTTAGAGTGGTATAAAAATAAATCTGGAATCGACACTGACACTGCGAAAACGGAAACCAACTGAAGATGTTGCTCGATTCGACAATCATGATGGATTTTATTTGCAGAATATATATGCAAAATGCAAATCACTTTTAAAACGAGTTGTTAGGCAAACTTTTCGTTCATTTCTGGTGTGTGTTGAGGTGTTATGCGAGAATCTTTCGAATATTTAATCAAAGATATAACCAAGATGATTAGGCAAAATTGTTTCACATACTCAAAGATAGTCAGGCACACGCATAAGTAGGGCATAATTGAAAATTCCTTTCGCTAATTGCTACGAATGAGGCCAACAAGAGGCTGATTGATCGATTGCTGGTTATGTACTTTACTTGGCTGGTATATATATGTACTTATACAGATTGAATATAGATATATATATATATATATATATAGATATGAGTAGTTGGAACAGCAAGCAGCTACAAATAATAAGGTTCTTTACACGAATTGCCTCCTTAAATGATTTGTTATCTAGTGAACTACGCGATTTACAATTTGCACTCAATGCGCAGCTTTTAACCATAGTTTGCAATACGTATACTTAATTTTATTATTGTACAACGATTTTCATTGGACTTAGGACTTGAACAGACAAATCAATTTGTGAAGTCTACTTAATGCAGTGTATATACATGTTACAAGGACCAGAAGAAGAAGAAGAAGAAGAAACTTGGTCAAAAGCTGCGCATTAACTTCATTGCGTTTGCCGAAGTTGTTGGCCATTATAAATATGACTATTGTTGTTGTTGTTGTTACTTGAGCTAATTTTCTTGTTAGTTGTTAGTTGTTGTCGTTGTTCTTTTTCATAGTCATTGGCTATGGCACTTACTTCTCATTTCCATTTACCCACTTACTGGCACCATGGCCACGGCTTTGCCTCTGCCACTGGCACGATGATGAGTCATACATAAGTCACGAAACGTTTGATTTGTGTAGTATTATTTGTTGTTGTTCGGTATACACTAGTATTGTAGGTAAGTAGTACTTATAAACACGTTTTATCCTGTTAAATATGTACTCTTCTCTTTCGCTTTGTGCTTTGCGTTTAGTTTTTCTTTTTTGTTTGGTTTTTGTTTTTTGTTTGCGGCAATGCTAAAGTTTCTATAAGTTCAGGCAATAGGCATAGCACGCACGCGTAAATCATCAGACATCTGCATAGTATGGTCAAAAGAAACAATCGACTGTGCCTAAGCTAGCCCTATAACTATATATAACTCACACACACACAAACAAAATAGTTGTACTTAAGCGAGTATATTGAATAGTTAAAGCATATAATATATTTAGAGTGATTAATTTAAGCGAGTATAATCCGAAGTAGATTGATAGTAAGACGTGTTAACATAAAAAAAAAAAAAACAGGCAGCACACTTACACATACACACACACATACATAAGTACTGATTACACATACATTTTAGCTAGTTGAACTATGCAAGTACTCTTCTATAACAGTAGTTAAGTTAACACACACATGCTTTTCATATAAGGCGCATTGAATTTGTTTGGCGTTAAGTTAGCCATTGGGGCGTTTGGTTATAAGCTTTGGTTAATGCCACTTGGCCAATGGGCAAAGAAGGCAGCAGCAGGCTAAAGATGGCTGATAGCTATTGGCCCAGCTGCCAAGAAAACCATAAAAGGTTGAGCGACCAAAACTTGAATGCTCCGCGCTCTTAACACTGTAAAACAAAAGCTTCACTAAAAATTATCTCAAATTAATACATATAGAAAATCTTTTTGGTTAACGCTGCCTGATCTTTCAAAGCTTGCTGGCCTCAAGTGTTGCCAGATTGTTGTACAGCATTAAAAAGATCCGTTGCGTTTGGCATAGCTTTAGTTTTAGTTGGCAAAACAAGAAAGCAATTGCAGCTGAAGCTAAATAAAAAAGCTGTATTAAACACACTCGCACACACACACATATATACTTATAAACGAGTGAGTTAGTTGAAAAGTAGCAAAAGTTTATACATAATTAATATACATATGTACGTAGGTAAAAATCGGACAGTTTTCTGATAAAGGAGGGTTCTTAACATTTCAATAGATTATGCATACCAATAAACGAATACGAATACGAATAGGAATAGGAATACGATTACGATTACAAATACAAATACAGTAACGAATAGGCATAGGAATACGAATATTTAGACAAATATTATAAATATATATATATTTAAGCGATTACGTAAAAAAACAAAAAATATATGCTACTAAAAAGAAATAACAAATTTATTGGCAATAAAGTTCCAAATAAAATGCAAATCAAATTAAAAGCATTTTTTTTTTCTCGTAAAATTTTCAAAATCATTTTTTTTGTTGTAAAATTTTTAAACTAATTTTGTATTGTTTTTATTGTATTTTTTAATGGTTTTGTTTTTTTTTTTTTGTGGGTTGTATGTGTGCTTTGGCAGTTAAGGGAGGTACGTTATTCGTTTTGTGTGTTTAGACTAAAAGTTCTGTGGAAAATCTTACTTCTTTTTGTTTTTTCTTGCGACCATATTGCGGCTGAAAGAAGATTTGGATTTGGTATTTGATTTAGGGTATTGGTTGTTTTTTTTTTTTTTGGTTTTTTATTATTATTATTTTGGGCATTTAGTAAAAGTTAGGAAAGTAGAAATTGTAAAAATTGTAGTTTTTAGCGAAATTCAAGCGCCGAATTGTTAATTGTTATTATTTAATTATTATGTTGCATCATTTAAATGATTTTTCAATATTATTATGTTTCAGTATTTGTTTTTTTTTTTCGTTTTTTGTATTAGTTTATTTTGGGTTTCGTTTTTTCCAGACAGCAGCGCGCAAAAGTTTCGTTGGGAGCATTAAAAGTAGAGAAAAAGTTGTAAATAAAAAAGGAAAAAGTACACGAAAAAAAAAAGGAGAAAATATATATATATATAATATATATGTATATGTGAAACGTTAAGCATTCTTTAAGGTTTTATACGTAAGGTTTGTCTATTATGATCTCTATTAATGCTCTTTATAGCGTATCCTCGATGTGTTTTCAATTTTAATGGTGTTTGTGTGTTTGTGTAAGCGCAACGCAGAGTTGCTTTGAAACAGAGATAAACAGAGAGAGAGAGAGAGAGAGATACAGACTGATTAACAGAGAGAGAGAAAGAGAGTGGGACAGAGACAAATGAGGGAAAAACGATAGATGTTGTACAGAATAGATCGATTGACATTTTAAACAAAGAGTTGACATGTTTAGCGATAGAGTTGAAGTTGAAGTTGAAATTGAAGTTAAAGTTATTGTTGTTGTTGTTGTTGTTTTATTGATTACTGATGTTGAATACATGGTGCGCGCATGAGATTTGTTCTTATACAATGCTAACTAATGCTATATTTTTATATATATTTTTTAAGTGCCTACTTTTGTACAGGTTGAGGGATTTAATATGAAATTAAGACGTTAGGACAGACACGGGAGACAGACAGAGACAGAGAGAGATAGAGAGATAGATAAAACTAATTATTGTACAACAATGCGAAATGCAACACTGTTAGGTTGGTTTCGTAGCACTCAGCCTTTGCTTGGCTGCCAGCATTGTATATATTTAAATGTTCTTTTTGTAATCATCACTACGATGCGTGTTTTTTTCTGATTAGTTTTTGATTATTTATAAATTTTATTTGATTCAATTAAAGTTGTATACGTTTTTATTAAGTATCTAAGTATGAGCCGCAACTACAATATTACACATTTATGTGGTTGACAATGGTTGATGGTCTGGTACCGGTACTCGCACTGGCACTGGTACCGCAACTGATCTGGTATAGGTACTGGAACTGGTGGGGTGGTTATTAATGGTAACGTACACTTGAACTTTTAGTATTAGTATATACACAACGAGACAGTCGTGGATTGTTTTATGTTTTTATGTTACGGTGTGCGGTGCTGAGCCACACACTTTGGACCAAGGACAGTGATCTATCGAGTTAAAGTTGAAACTAATAAAAGTGTAATCGAAACTTTAAAATAAAAAACCAAACAGAATACAACTTTTTGCCTTAAAACATAAACAAATTGCTGCGTATACATATAAATACGACAACTAAAAAAATATGACAAAATTGAAAAGATTTAATTACACGATATATATTGAAACACATAACGAAGCCAATAGTCAAAATACACATTTTCAATAAAACAACCAATCGAAACAACAAACAAACAAACAAACAAACGTACAACGATTATGGCAGGACACGTGTTTATCTTTTACAGTATGAATTATAATTACGATTTTTTTTTTTTTTTTTTGAGTACGCATAGTTACGTATGGGGAAACTGTGAGAGATACTAAAATACATAGTACAAGATACATAGACGACAACAAATGAAATAAAAGAACAATACATTGTATATTTGATTTGATTGCTTTTTGAATTTTGTACAAATCATAATAATCGATAACATAAAACAATTAGCATAGACTTAAATTAAGTTGCTCGTGGATTTAGTACGCACAAAACAAAGTTCAAGACAAAACCAAATGAATGTTTTGGGAAAGACAGGAAAAGTTAACACAGTGTGTTGCTAGCTGGGATTGTAGTATTTTTCGTATACGATAAAAGGTTTGAAAGAGTTAACGACAAAAAAAAAAAAAAAAAAAACTTGGCTTAAGCAGCTGCATTATCAACAGAAAATGAAAACTTTTTGTTTAATACTTGAAGTTACAAGAGAGTGCGCAGAGAGTAAATGACAAAAATGTTTGACGCATGGGGCAGGAGCCATTAAAGCTACGTTTCAGGGTTGAGCCAGGGCTGGCTTTCAGCACACACAAAATAGGCAAGCACTTAAAATGAATGAAGAGATTTGGTTTCTGATATGATAATGCTATGGTACTATATGGTTAAAAGCAGCAAAATGACAGAGAGACAGTGTGGAAGAGAGAGAGAGAGAGAGATTATGAAACAATTTACAAGTAAATTTACATACATATATACATATAGATATACATTTGTCATGATGATGAACAGTTAGTTGGTGTGATGGTGAAATAGATAGCTTTAAAGATGGATGGTTGGAAAGGTTTACATGGCAGGGAGCTGGCTATAGCAGGATTTGTGTTGAAAGTTTTGTTAGAATTCATTTGGGGGTAGGGGGTCATACGTACAGGTTAGTAGTATTAGATAGTATTAGTACAGTTATGTTGGGGTAGACGAGTATATATGTTAATGTGTATGTATGTTGGGTAGACTATTTTAAACGGGGTACATTTATTTGAATAGACGTTTAAACACACACACGAACACAACAGAGCACATAAGCGTTTAACGTTAATCGATTTGAACGATAATCGGTAATCGATATGTGTCGATATGTCGTTAAATGGTTAATCGATAGAAATTGAAATATGTAGTTACAGTTATAGTTATAATTCATAATTAATACATAGATAATAATTAAAATTAATATATATATATATATATATAAAGGAGAGACACAGAATATCACGTATATAACGAATGCATTAGGTATATAGGTTTTTGTTTGACAACATTCAGCTAAAAATAATTACCACCTCTCCCTCGGCTCTCTTTCTTTCCAGCTCCTTTTGCTTTTCATGTTCAGCGGCAATGCGTTGTTCAATTTGCACCAATGATTCGCGGGTAAAGGGACGGAACAAACTGCGTTCTTCCTCAGATATCGAGTCGGAATCTTCTGTCATTGTCTATGCGGCCAACGATGAGAGCCTTAGATTTCCAAGGCCTGTACACACACATCCACACACACACACACACACACACACAATAACAAGGATTATAAAGATATCAATTTCCAGCCACAATCCCAGCAACATAACTCTATAAAATATATATACTCACATGAGGCACATGGATGTCGCCTGCTACATTAAAGCTACAACTATATCCGAGGCGCCATGTTCGAGTAGCGCCCGCCGCTTAGCACGATGCTGCAAATAACAACAGATACACATTAATAAACATCATTAGTATGTTAAATGACCTCATCAAAAGGTCAACAACGACACTGCTTGCAATTGTTTTTGTTTTTGTTTTTGTTTTTGTTTTTGCGTATTGTGCCAATTAATCATGTTATGTTAAATGTGAAATGTGCACAGAGAGCCTGGCAGCGCATTGAACCCGATTCGCTGGAAAACGTCAGTCTAATTGGATTAGTGACAGCTGCAGTTCGCAGTTAAGTGCATTCCAATCCATGTCGATGTATAAATAAATTAGCCCACAACAATTGCATCAATAATTTCAACTGTCAACAAAATAACAAGCACAATCAGTTTGTTGCTAAACTCATTTACGTGCGAATAATTGCAATTATTTATGCACTTCGAGAAAAATGTATCAATAATCGAATAACCAAGGTTTATTTGTTGTTAAACTAGTCACTTTTTTCGTTCAGTGTACACATACGTGTCTCATTAAATACACATTGCATTTATGTATAAATTGTATACATCTGTCTGTTTGTATATAACTAACTATAAATACTAACTAATTGGGTCGATTAAAAAAACAAGCTGCATTTGATCTTCGTGTTAAGTGTCTGTCACACATTTCTGGGTCATATTTTATTTAACGCCTTCTTGTCTCTTCGAACTTAAGCAATCAAAAGCAATAGCATATTGATTTATATATTTAATACTATTTCTTACTTTAAGCTTCTTAAGCTGTCTTTAAATATTCAAACACTATTTTTGGCCTACTAAGAAATGTAATGTACAATAGTCGGACTAATTGGAAAATGATGGCTTATTCGTTGACGATTCGTTTCGATAGCATTAATTGGCGCTTGCTCAAACTAGTTCGAGTTGTGTTTCGGTTTCGGTTACGGATTCGGTTTCGATTTTGATTTCGATTGTGCTTTCGGCTTATATAAGCAGCCTCCCGTTTGCTAAGGTCAAAGCACTCTTGGCCACTAGCAATATACACATACACGAGCACCAGTGTGTGTGTGTGTTGACTTTTTGGCGTAGTCACAGCGGCAAAACATGGACAAAAATACCAATACATTCATATATATGCAAGCCCATACTACAGATTGTGTGTGTGTGTGTGTGTGTGTGTCGAGCATAAAAGTAGGTCAGTTCGATATTTCGACGTGTTTTTATATACGCAACACCAGCACACTCACACACACACACACACACGTGTATGAATGAAACGAATTCTGGGCTCAGCAGCATGCAAACACTTTAAGTAACTAGATTTTTGATTCGAAAGCCAAACAAAAATGAAAAGCTCTAGCCATTTACCAGCTTCACAAGACGAGCTCTAAAAAAGCTTAGACAAAGACAAACACTCAGGCGAGCATATATTTAAATGAGCGCACAAAAGTATGCTATAGAATATTTGTTTTGTTTTGGGGCTTTCGTTTTGTTTGGAAATGAACAAAATTTCGCAGCATATCATTGAATAATGCACAAATTGATTAACCAACTAGCTGAACACATGCATCCGAATAAAAAATAACACGAACACACACATAGCAAGAGAACAGCACACACACACACACATACACCATGTTGTTGGCATGTTGTTAGTCAATGAATTTTACATATACATGTGAAGTAGTAACTGGCCGAGCAAGGCTGCCAAAGAGCTCAGAGAGTGAAAGAGAGAGAGAGCGCCTGCGCTGGCAAAGAGACAAATAGCACATGTATCCTGTGAGACAGGCTTTGACTGCTCAACGGCACTTTGGCCTACCGTTTGCTGTTGTATTGTATCCGTAAGATACAATATTATTTTTGGTATTCTTCTTAACGAAACTGAAATGCGGCTCGGCTCTGCGGCGCATGTATTGGCCCGTTACAGCGACAATGCCTCAAGTTTGCCCTCCAAAAGCCACCAAAAGGTTGTGCAGTAGTTAGATATGTGTGTGTGTGTGTGTATGCTTGTGTGTGGTAGCCAAGTGTTAGCCAAGTGTCTTGGCGTTTTGTGCAGCTGCTTGTCTCATTAGTGACATAATCAAGGCTAACAATTAGCTGCTGCTGCGGCTTCTGCTTCTGCTTCTGCTTCTGCTGCTTATCATTGCGGCAATCACATATAGGTGATAGGCTTGCATATACAGTAATATAATATGTATGTATGTATAGAATTAAATTGCTTGGACTTACCGTTAATCGATGTCAATCGATTTGGTGCCTTTGTTGCTGCTGCTGTTGCTGCTGTGGCCTCTATTGTGACTGTTGTTGGTTTTTAGTTGTTTGATTGCTTTCTGCACTTGTTTTATTGCTGCTGCTGCTGCTGCTGCTGCTGCTGCTGTTGCTATTTTGTTAGCAATAAGCTGACACAAAATGTTGTTATTGCACTTATGCTTATGTTAACTATTGTTGTTGCTATTGCTATTGGTATTGCTATTGCCGTTGCATCAACACGCACAACACCCACACATGTGCATGTGTGTGCAGCAAATGGCAACACTAATGGATCTGAAGGATGACGACGCGGCGCGTTGCAACCAACTCCTTTCCAACCAGATCTGTGCTTGTTCTGTGTTTGTTTGTGTATTTCCCTTAATCGGTTTTTATCTGTATATGTTTTTGATTTGTTTGTTTTTACTTTGAGCGATGCAAACGCGCTGTTTTCTTTGCTTGTTGTTCTTTGGTTTTTTTTTTGTTGTTTTGTGTATTTTTTTTTATTGTTATTATTTTGTTGGTTCCCAGCGCTGCTTTCAAATTTCAGTATTAAGCCAGCGTCGCCTGCGACAGCAATGTACAATGAACATGAATATATATATATGTTGTGTGTAAGTGTTTGTATGTAAGTGAGAATGCGACAAGGACGTCAAAGACGTCGGGGCGACAAGTGGCAGGACGTTGCTGCCGTTGCCCTTGTCACAGCCGTAACTAAAACCATTCAAGTAGCACACAAAACAACAATGTGCATGTGCGTGTTTCAATACTGTGTGTATGTGTGTGTGTGTGTGTGTGTGTGTGCCCTATAGCCGGCGCATTTGTGTTCTTTTTTGTGTTAGTATTTGTATTGCTTGGCTTTCAGTTGAATTAACTTATAGCTATTGCTATTGCTGTTGTTGTTGTTGTTGTTGCGCTATTTGTTAGTATGATTGCTCAATGCTATCGATTGATTGTTGTTGCTGTTGCTATTGCTATTGTTCTTGCTGCTGCTGGCGCTTTGTTTTCTTGTTTTTTGTATTTTTTTTTTATTTAATTTATTGCTGCTTTCTTTGTTGTAAGTTTTAATTGATTTTATGTTTTAGTTGGTTTTCAGTTGCTTTCGCTTGATTTGTTGGTTAAACTAACGAGTTATTTGTTTTTACCAGCACTTAATATTAACTTTGCACAATTCACTTGAAAAAAGTCACAAAAAAAAAACTTGAAATATCTAGGATAGTTTTCGGTTTAAGCAGCGCAAACAGCGTTTGTTTGTTTTTGTTTATGCAACTTTCTACCGTCAAGCTGATTATTGTAGCATACTTTCGCGCGCACGTGAATAACGCAGCCAACACCAAAGTCAAAGGCACTCATCAGTTAGGCAAAAAAACGCTCACCAAAAACAAGCCAGAGAGCCACAGACACAGAGACAGAGAGAGAAAGAATATGAGAGAGACCCGCTTTCACTATTCATTAAACACGGCAAAAAACAAAAAAAATTTTATAACTTCTGCTTTTCAACAAAGTATTTTCAAGTGTTGTTTTCCATTTTACACAGCAGCTGCAACATACCTCAAACCCATGGCACAGACCATCAACTAACTAACAAAAGACCGTTAGACAGCAGTTATTCCCTTCTGCCCATGTCAACAAAAAGGCTGTGGCAAATGCTGTTTTTGCTCAACGTTTTTTTTTTGCTTTTTTGACGCGGCAACGAATTCGCTGCAAATGGGGATAATCATGCTCTCGCTTCGCTCTCGTGGCCTGTGCCACTCGTCTGATGAGTGCACGAGACCCCACTTTGCGCCCAACCGCCAGCGCTACCGCCATGCCACCCTGCCACCCTCAAGCAGCTCGTTTTGTTCGTTTACTCGTTGTCAACACAAGTTTTGTTGTGCTACTTTGTCGTCGTCGTTGTCGTTGTCGTTGTCGTCGTTGCTTTTTCGCCGCACGCCTTTGCGATTTGACTTTTTATGCTATTTTTAGGTCATCAAATTGGTGGCCAGCTCTCGCCGTTACTCGCCGCGGCAACAATAGCAACGCCAACAACAACAGCAACAACAACACAGGAACATGCGAGTAAAAGCTAACCACATCGGTCGAAGTGGGAAACACAGTTGGCACCAGCCTGACTGCTGGGCCCTAACCATTCTGGCAGCCGCAGCCCAAAAGGCCCATTATAAATAATGCCCTATAAAAATAGCACAGCTATTATCACAAATCATTATGACCTGCTGATCCGATTTTTTCCATTGCATTTTATTGCATTCGATTCATTCAGTTTATCATGTCAGAAAATATATGCATTATTATTTTAATTTTTCTCAATATTTGCATTTAAAAAAACTTTTCATTCATCGAAACGTTTGATATTTTAACTTACAGAACTGATTCAAAGTTCACTAAAACATTGTTAGCTTTATTGAGAATCCATTTCAGGGCTAAATGTTTGATAAATTATTTTCACTTTTTATCGCTGGCCATTATGCAGTTGTAATTTTACACAAAATTATGCAAATTTCTGCAGTTTTGCAAACGGAAAGCAGTTAACATATGTATGTGTGCATGTTTACATGCGTATACATGTATGCCTGACAGAAAGTGCAATTTCTGTTGAAATCGTTACGGAATCGAAATTTGCTGGGCAATCAAAGTGAAATGTGATTATAGCATACAGAAAATGATTGCAACACAATGTCTTCATGTCTTGTTTTTGGACAACGAAACAGTTGCATGTGTGTGTGTGTCACAGCACGTATTTAATAATTTATTTATGCGGCATTTACGTTATGTAAATTTGGCACAACCAACAACAAGAAACCAAATTGAATAGCCAACAATCAAATTGTGACAATAGACAACAACCCCAAATGGGCACACACGCATATGGCAAGTGTGTGTGTGTGTGTGTGCACTAGGCCACCGAACCGAGCGTAACCTCTGGACATTTCTTGGGCTGATTGTTGTTGTTTGTGAATCAAGTTTTTTGAAGCGCCCGAAAGTCGCAAGCACAAAACCATAAATGAACTCAAACACACAAGCACGACCATTTGATTTCGATTCGACTGAATGTTTTAAACAGCTAATTTTGTAAGCTCATTTCGGCGAGAAATAGAAGAAGCAAAAGGAATCGGTTTTGTTTTTGTATAAAACTTTAATTTGCCTACACACAGAAAAATTGATTTTCTACCAGCGCCCACAAGTATGCAGCAGTTTTGTGCATTCTTAGCACACAACCAACGGTCATTTAAACTTCGTTTGCTTGCTCTTACATTGTTTTAATACAAATTAATATACAAATGCCCATTAGCAGGCCATAGAAACTTGGCCACTAATCTAGCAGACCTTTAAGTTAAGATGTTCCGTGTTCATTGTTCCATACTCATCGAGTACAACACTTACTCTTCTTCTTCTAGTACAATATAATTACCAATATACAAAGGAACGAAAGCTAGCTGCTTGCTTTATGGCTCATTTGGCTATTTACACATAAGAAACTGCCATTAGCATTATTGACTTGGCGTCGGCTAATGGTCAGCGTTACTGACTGGATGGCAATGTCAAAGTGTCGTTAGTGTTTGGCCCTACTAAATATATGTTAGCAACAGCAGCTCATTGTACCCCCAAAAAATCACTAGCATACTTTTAGGCTGCAGTCGAAAATTCATGTTGCTGTTGCTGCTCTTGTTTGCAATTATTGTCGTCGCATTAGACAAGCGAAACAACTTTAAAAAGCGTTGCACAATTTTCGTTGCCTGTCAGTGAAGAATGTGGGAGAAGCAATTCATGTGTTTTTGTTTTTTTTTTTCTTTTCTTTTTTTTATCGTTTGCCCAGCTAGCCCTGACTCGATGCTCAAACTCAAACTTATATTCGCCCTCGCCCTCGCTCAGCTAACAGTCAGCAAATGTCCCTGTCCCTGCCACTAAACCCATGCCTGTCTCCGTCACTGTTCCTTTGCCTTTGCCTTTTTCCAGTGACTGTTTGCCTCGTCGTTTTCGTTTGTCGCTCGGCTCGTTTTTTGCGCACAGCACGAAACGCGATATGGCACACGCGCGTGCTGCGCTGCCAGAGGCTGTGTGTGTGTGTGTGTGTGTGTACGTTATGTATGTGTGTGTGTGTGTATTTGGAGGAGGCTTACACGCTGCCTAAGCTTAGCCAGTTAGCGAGGCGCCAGCGCTACCAGCCTAACTGACTGACTGACTGACTGACTGACTGACTGCCTGAGTGACTGATTTGGCCCTACTACCCCTTTGTGTTTGTGCCACTGAGCACTGACTGGTTTCGGCTATCGCCTGCTATTTTTTGTTTTTCAAGTTGAGTTAAGTTGAAATTTGTTGTGTGTGCGTTTTCTTCTTAGCGGCTCTGCTTTCTGTTTGCTGCTGTTTGGACGAGTTTAGTTGCGTTGGGTTTTGTCTCAACTTGCTATTGGCATTGCCTTGCAAACACATGACAGATGCGCGTTTATATACATATATATATATATATATACTAAATCTCAGTAGGCAGCCAAACATGGGACACCCAACACCAACACCAACAACAAAAATAACTTGAAGACATGCCACGAAAAATCGAAAGTCCAAACACACACACACACACACAAACAAACAAACACACACAACAGACACTTCAAAAGGCACTCCAAAACCACACACACACACACACACAAAGCTCATGTAAGCAGGCAGGCAAGAATGCTTGCGTGAGAGTTTTATGCGTCTGTGTGTGAGTGTGTGTGCTATATGTGTGTGCGTGTGTGTGAGTGCTACCATTTTAAATAAATTGCAAGTTATGCATTCACATTTGGCCAGCGTAACACACACATGAACCCAAAAAAACACACCAACAAGCCGTATACGCAATATTTTTGTATGGTCACATCAAGTATACGCCACGTTTTAACAAACACACACGTATTGGGTTGCTGCCGCTGCCGTTGCTGCTGCGTCTGCCAAGTCTTGCTTGCTCTCACTCACACGCGCGTCAAGAAACAACAACAAAAAAAAATATATACATTTCTTAAAAACATATATATATATATATATATAACACACATTTCTTTATATATATATAGATGTGTGTATGTGTATAGCATATAGTCTGTAGTATAGTAGTATAAGGTTGCGTTACGAATTCAGTATTAACATTTATTTTCTGTTATTTTGGTTTCTTATTGAAAGCACTTTAAAAAAATATCCAAAAAAAAAAATAAATAAGAACCAACAAAAGAACTTTGAGAACTTATGTAAAGCGTTTTGTTGCCTGCGCACGAAGTTTGCCTCATGACAGCATAAAAAAAAAATTGAAGAAAAAAGGCAAAAAAAATATTAGCACATTTCGTTCTGTATATTTATAGCTGTACAGAGTTAAAAATAGAATTCGATTTGCGAGCTCAACTCGAAACTAGTTTCGAAACACTTTCAACTAATTGCAGGCAGTTTCTCTCTCTCTCTCTCTCTCTCGCTCTTGCTCTTAATTTATTGTGTTTTTTTTTTATAATAGCTGTTTGTGGGTTTTTAACTGATTTCTCTGACATTTTTTTTTTTTTTTTGAATTTCTTAAATTTTATTTTTATGTGTGTAAGTTTTTCCTTTTCGATTTTTCTTTAGTTGATATTTTTGGTTTTTTTTTTTCTTTTATATATTTTTTTTTATTGTATTGTATTGACTGCTGCTGTTTTGTTACCCGTAATCCGTTCGTCTCCGTGGTTCACTGAAACTGTCAGCTGCCGCAGCGCGTGTGCGTTCATCGAGTGCGACTTTCGTTCAGTTGGCCAGTCGGCTCAAGTTGGCGTCTTCGTGACCGGCGTTCGGCTCCAGCCTTCGGCACAGCCTGTGCCACTTTCTCGTGCCTCGAACAGACAGAGAGAGCGAGAGAGAGAGAGCGAGAGAGCGAGAGATATGCCCAGCCATGGCATGCCAGCAATACTCGGTCATTGGGACAGGCCCAGGATAACGAGCGAGCACAGCTAAATTCAAAGGCACACACACACACACACACACACACACAAAGCTAATAGCGAGCGAGTAGCGAACGAGCGAAACGAGCGTCAGAATGAAAAACCGAATACAAAAAAAAAAATGTGAAGAACTAAAGGAAGAAGAGGAGAAGGAAAAAAACACACACGATGTGACCAAATAGCACAAATATACGTTTACAGTGGAAAAATGTGGCAAATGTGCTGCATACGTCAGGGCGCAAGGGAATTTCCTCGAATTTTGCCTTTATGTTTTTGTTGTTTTTTTTCTTCGTGTTTTGCTTTTGATTTTGCCTTTTGACTTTGCAATTTGTTTCATCTCTTGCTGTTTGGGCCAAGAACGCGTGCACCACAGCTATGCAGTTGCCGGTGGCTAACCGAAATTAAGCCACCCACTCAACCACTCAGCCACTTGCCCACTCAACCACTCAACCACTTAGCCACCCACAGACGCTTTGTGTGCTGCCTCGAGCCTCTTTTTTTGCGTGCGAATACTAACTGCGTTTGTTGACTAATTGACCGCAACGACACATTACAATTAAGCCAGGTGTGCAATGTTCAATGCCAGCGGCAAACGTGTATTAAACTGATAAATGTCTCCCATTCTTGTTGTCTTTTTCTTTTGCTCTACACACACACACACGTCCAACAACCGCATGCCACATGCCACATGCCACATAAAACAACAAGCAGCCATAAACTTAAACGTTTTACCAGCCATTTAAACTGTATGAATGTTATCGTTTTCTCTTCTATATATATATATATATTCCACTTAAGTTGGACATTTTAACAACAAATACTAAGTCTTAAACATGAAAATGTCTTTAAAACCATTTTTTTGAGGTTTGTATTCTAATATGAAAGTGCAAGGAAATACACTAAAAGATTACTTTTACTTTTACAAATTAAAGAAGATTTAAAGAACATTACTTTAAAACTAATAACAAATATGCAGCTCAACTTTACCAACATACAGAAGTCGAGTGAATCGTATCGGTTGAAGGGTCTTAAAAAACTATCTAAATTCTAAATTGTCATATTATGATATTCATTTTAAAATTGTTAGCTAAACAAAAATAGTTTTACCTATATCTTAGCTTAAGCTCAACTCTTTGCTATAAGGTTTTAATAACTTTAATGCTTAACATGCTCAATATGATTCAAAATATATTTCAATATAACAATTACATTCAAGCCGCTAAAAATGCAAGTTTCAAATAGTTAAAATGCCAAAAAAAAAACCAACATAAATTTTTTATTTTGCTTTTTTCTTAACTCGAAATCTGTATATAAAAAAGCCAAACTTTTAATATTTTAATTCATTGCCAATAATGCTGCTTTATAAGACTATATTCTGTATTTTATATTATAATATCCAAATTATAATATCTCCAGGAAAAGTAAGTTGTAAATTGTATATAAAACTAAAAGCTATTACTTTAGATAAGACAAAAAATGAACACAGATTATATAAAGCAAACAATATGGGCAAAAATAGTATTGATAGCTATATTAACTATAGCCTGCAACAATAAACATTAGCTGACCCGCCTACAATATAAGCACTAAAGTGCGTGCTGTTCAACATGGCGTATGAGCAATGCGAGCTGTCACTCTATGTGTGTGTGTGTGTTTGGCTGTGTGTGTGTGTGGAACTGCAGATGATGTCAGCGAACGTGGCTCAAACACACACACACACACTCGCTCTTTTGCTTTCTCGCTTTTTCTCTTTGCCTTTCTCTATTTGTCTCGCTTTCTCGCTCTCGCCTCTGTTTGCCTGTGTGTGTGTGTGTGTGTGTGTGCTTGTGTGTGGCATGCAACACTGCCGCAGCAGCAGCAGCAGCAGCAGCAACCAAAAAAAACCGTCGCACGTACGTCCTCGTCGTGTCCTCGCACACACACACACCAACACACACACACACACACATGCTTATGTGTACGTATATTTATGTGCACATACATACATACATATACAATATACAATACACAATATACACTTACCCAACACTTCTTTGCCACGCGCGTCTTTCGCTTTGTGAGCGCTGTTTATTTCTTGTTGTTGCTTTTGTTGTTGTTGTTGTTTCTTTTTCATTTTGCGGCCATTGCGGTTGTTGTTGTTGTTGTTGTTGTTGTTGTTTTGATGTTGGGCTAAAGTAAAAAGGCGCTCATTTCATGAATGAACAATGACGACATTCTGACAGTGGCAACACTGGCAGCAGCAGCAGCAGCAGCATCAGATGCGGGTTGTTACCCCAAACGGGGGGAGGGGTGTGGGGAGGAAGAAGCAGAATGGGTTGAAACGGGGCAGTAAGGCAATGCAGCGATATCTCTCGTCCATCACATTGTCAAGTGCGGCTAAATTTCCGCACCTTTGTTGCAGCACACACACACACACACACACACACACACACACATATACCATTGACGTGAATACACTTAAGGGGAAGGCAGCTTTTCGCTGAATTTACTTTGACGCTGGCGTTGCTCACTATAATGTTAAACGATTTCAATTGAAGCAATCATCTCAAAAGCTCATGTGGTAGAATCGTAGCAAACTTAATCACATCTCGGCATTGAGTACGCCTCCACGAAACGGTTAATTAATTTTGAAACATTTTGCAGCATGCAATTTTAACTCTAAGACCACTCATATTTCTCACTCATTCGCAACTTGTGGGAAAGCTTAAGTGCACAGCAGATATACGTACCGTTGAGTACTTGGTTAAGTCGTAATCTTGTGTAAATTAAATGGCAGCTTAGCCAATTCAGCAACCACTCGGTGTGTGCACGTGCTATATGCTCAAGCGGCAACGTGCAAGAAAACAATGCAACGTGATTGTATCAATAAACTACGCAGTCAAACTTTACTGCGTATGAATCGAATTCAATTCATGTTCTTCCTGGAATAGTGAACAAAGAGAATTCAATTTTATTTACTCACTAAGCACAAAAGTAAGGCAGTCAAAGGAGAAGTTGCTTGATTCAAGTTGGTTATCTCAGGTTGCATTATAGCAAAAGCTTCACCTTATATTAAGCAAGTATTTGTTCGAGTACTTTCTGCTTGAATTAACACTTTTTGTTCTGATTTGGTTTGTACTTTTCTCAAAATTCAATGAAAAGCATTGGATTAATCAATTTAAAGACCTTCTGTTTTCAGGCGTTGCAATTTAAGTTGCATTATTACTGTTTGTAGCGTGTGGCATGCACCTAATTATATGCACCATGTAATGCCAAAGCTTTGCCGGCGCCTACCAGGCACTGGCTAACCGATATTTTGACATATTATTCTAGCTTTAACTTCAGTTTCAGCTCAAGGCGGGTGCAAGTGCACTTTCAATTTCACTGCTGCCTGTGTGTGTGTGTGCGTGTGTGTGTGTGTGTGTGTGTGGCTCGGTTGGTTTGGTTTCTAGTTGAGGGACTTTTGCGGGCGGTGAAGGAGCTTGACCTCTAACTGCCAGCCAATAGCGGAGTGTATGTGCGTGTGTGCGTGTGTGTGTGTGTGTGTGTGTGTGTGTAATGTACACCTGAAGTGTCCCTGCACCCGTCATTCTCCTCTCTTTCTTCTCGACTCTCTTTCGGTTGACTCGTATTAACATAACCTCACATTATTCAACTTTTCCGTTTTCCGTTTGCTTTGCACTTGCTATCGTCGTTGTTGTTGTTGCTTTTAGTGGGGTTGGGTTGTGTAGCAAATGTCCATAAATTTATGAGCTGCGCGTGTTTCGCCGCTTTCTCTCCTTTTGTAGTTGCTGTTGTTGTTGTTGTTGTTGTTGTCGCTTACGCGCTGACTGTTGAGCAAACCAACGACGACAGCAAATATCAGCAACATATATGTACATGTATATAACAAGGCTAATTATGCCATCGACATAGCCAAACGCCAAATCATGCTCATTGTAATTACGCATAATATTCGAGTACTTACTTCATTTTACGTTCGTCGCGAGCTGCAGTTTCCTGTCACCACGTGACCCAGTTATCAAAGTTGCTAGGCATTCAGTTGACAGCTTGTCCTTTCATCTGATACCGGCAGATTGGTTGTGTCTGTAACTGTGATACAATTCACACCTACACACCCTTGCCTTTTGCCAGGCCAACGAACGAATTCTTAGTTGCAGTCGAAATCAACGCACCTAAACACTAAACCTACCCTCTCCCTTTGGTAGCTCCTGCCCAGACTTTGGGCAATTAGCACAGAGCAATTTTCGTTTGGTATTTCATTGCGTTGCTGTGGCAACGAACAACAGCGGCAACAACGAGCCTTAAAATGTGCAGCAAACACGCGATTAAGGCCCACCAAATGCTATCGAGAGAGAGAGAGAGAGAGAGGGAGAGTAGTGTGGTTGGGTCACAAAAATGGGCAACTCAACTTGGCGCTCAACTCTCAGCCACAGTCAATTTAGCAAGCAAACCCCTTATCCACCCCCTGCCCAACACACATACACACACACACACACAGCAAGCAACATGTGCCAGTGCAGCTGCACCAGAGCCAAGGCAAGGTAGGAACAGTATTGGAGGTACGGCACGCGATTTGCTCAACTGCTGCATGCAGTTGACTGATTTTTTGGCAGGCACTCAGCTAAACAGCCTCTAAATGGAGCACAACATGCAAAGTATGATTGCATGTGTGTGTGTGTGTGTGTGTGTGTGTGTGTGTAACTGCTTATGCCATTTGCTTCATTGTTTTTCGGGGTTAACTGCAATGCGCTGCGGGCGTTGAACGACGCTCGTTGCATTTCTTATGCCATATTGCCTGATTGCCACTTACAATCCACATGGCATCCACACACACACACACACACACACACACACCTGAGACAGCATATATTTTTTTGTCTGGTGAAATATTTAATCTTTTTCCTTTACTTTGCTCTATAGAATAAAGCGCCCATAGTTGACAAGAGATGCCAACTTTTAGCAAAAAAAAAAACATCTTTTAACGTTTCTTTTGGTTTCTACACCCCTCTTAACACGAAAACCACAAAAACAAAACAGATTTTCTGTATCGAAAATATACAAATTTCTAAACATACAAAGTTAAGCAAAAAGATTTTTCATAAGACATGACCCCAAAGAGGACATGGAACATCAACATTATCTGAAAAACTTATTCTTAATTCTTTATTGCTGTGATTATCTTGCGTTCAAAGACCATCATCATCAACAAAATACAACGCATAATGAATTTGCAATAGCTGAATTCGTATCCGTTAATTAAATCCGTTTTATCCATTCAAAAGCAATCACAGAATTACGATCTCTTTGGCTGTATTCTTTTGATTTTCGGTTCAGCAATCTTTATAAAATTGTTTTCTGTACATTATGTGTTAAGATTAAAGAACCTTTGATTGCAACAAAGCCAAAACTAAAAACAATTCGATTTGGCATCACTGACAGCTATACAAATTAGGTTGCTGCATTAGCTAAATTGCCCATATGCAAAACAAAGCAAAACTGTGGCATACTTTTCGGGCGCAATAAAAACAAAAAGCAAAAGCGATATCAAAATATTCTTGTTTCCCAATCAGTCAAACGTTGTTGTAATAATTTAATTCAAAAATAAATTTTAAAAATATTCACTTAATTTAAATTAAATACTGCACAATGTTAAGAAATATTAGTGCAAAATTGATGAATCAATTTATGGTTTGTCGAGGATAACGGACGGATTGAGTATTTCCTGCGGGCTGTGTCATTGATTTTCATAACCAGTGCTTAAATGCAAATTAAATGCCCATTAATTATGCGGGCTCACACACACACACACACATATGCATACAAAGTATAGCGCACTATTGTGGGCTGTGTTTAAGTTGTTGTTGCCTTCGTTTTCGGCCTTCTAATGGCGTCATTACGCACACGCTGATAACGGGAAATGTTACATAGAATGTCAAACAAAAGAACCTGACAAGTGTTATAAAATTCATCAGAAAGCCCAAACAAAACATAACACACACACACTGGCACACACACATATTTCCACGCACAACAAACACAAGAGTTATATCGGTATATGCACATGTGTCTTTATTTATGTACATGCATACAGCTGTGGGCATTCAATTAATACCACTTTGTTAGAAAGAAGACAATTATAATTGGGATGCAAAAACACTTATTGCCCATATTTGAACAGCTTCAATAGCCAAACACTTCTAAAAAATACTTACTGACAAAATATTCGAAAAATATTTTTTTTTTTACGTTGGTTAAATAAAGAAAGTGGTGCTATTCGAATTTTCGCAGCTGTACTTACAAACATCTATTTGTAGTTGGCAATGCACGCACTTATCCTTTACGCATGTGTGTCAGAGCCGGCCTCTGAGTGTGTGTGTGTGTGTGTGTGTGTGTCGTAATTGGCTGCCTGTGTGGCACCGATGACATCATGCAGCGGCAGAGACAGCGACGCGCCAAACACCTTTCCAAGTTGCCAAGGGTCCTTTTGCATGCATGTGTATGTGCCTGTGTGTGTGTGTGTGTGCGGGCTTGGCTTATACTCCAATTGGCCTCGTTATAAACAGCGAATGGCCAACGCATTAAGACAACAAGCATTGTGCAATAAGTTCTTGCCCCAGCCAAGTCAATATATACTATGTACGTAGAACAACCAAAACGGAATTGTTTAAAGTGCATTTCTTACTTTCCAGTCACTTAGCTTACTTAGAAACAGTACAGTGATAACTCACTTGGTGGAACAGGTAACTTTCGAAACGTAACGTTTTAGTTTTAGTTCTTTCAGCTTTTTGGTTCTTTGAGTTGGATCTTTAGTTCATTTTAAAGTACAATTAAAAAAAAGAACTGAACCAGTTGATTTGAAATCTGAAATATGATTCATTCGATTAGTACAGTGAAGCTCTTGTAAATCATTTAAGCTTTTAATTACCAGACAATTTTTAATGCAAGAAATCAATGTTTAAAGGCACAAATCATATTGAATAAAGTGTCAAGAATGGCATAAAAAGCTGATATTAAAAAATATTCAACTTATTAGTTTAAATTAAATATTTAAGGCCTGAAGAATTTAAAAAAAAATCAAGATAAAAGGAAATCATCATTGGGACTGTATTTTGTCTATGGTTTCTAAAACATATTCCACAAACAAATACAAATTTTAGGTTCAAGATTAATTATTTGTTTATAAACGTTAAAAGTAATCAATGATTATAAACAAAATATAAATTCAAATCTAAAAGCTCAAAATCATTAAGCAACCCTGAAGAACGAATAGACGAGTAGAAGACCATGGCTATATCGAACAAGAATATTTATATATACTCAAGAAGGTTAAATAAGCTTCCTGTTTACAAGCCACTGAAAAGGATCGTTTTTTTCCTGATGCAAAAACTGAAATTCGAAATCCAAAACGAAAAGATTTTTAAGTAGAATAAATCTTATTACGAATCTAAGTGATTTTTTCAAGTGAATTAGAAAAATAATTAAAAGAATATGAATGTTTATCTATATATATATGTGTTTATATATATAAATATATATCGTACAAAATGTTCAAACAAAAAAAAGTTTTATATATATATATGTATATTTTTTTTGTTTTAGAGTTTGTTGTTGTTAAATTAGTTGAAGGATTTGATTTAGAATTGGATTATGAAACTATTTATTTATTTTCGCATTTTGTTTGTTTGTTTGTTTGTTGTTTTTGCTAATTTAAATAGTTTATAGAAATTGTTGCCTTGTTTAGATTATTTAATTGCTAGGTTTTTGTATTGGTTTTGGTAATGCGAATAGCTTAAGCCACTGCTCTTAATTTGTCATTTAGTATATATATACGAGTATATATATATATATATATTTAGTTAAATATTTATGTTTTGTATAATATACATACAATATGCACATACATATATATATATATATGTGTGTGTGTTTTTGTTTTTGTTTATGAAAGACGTACAATAATATAAGTTTAACAGCTACTCTTGCTTTGTATAAATTCATCTTGTTTTTAGTTTTCATTTTGCTTAAATTTTTCATAGTTTTTTTTGTTTTTTGTTTTCGTACTGGGCGTCATTTAAAATGCATATCAAAGTTCTTAATTACATACATAGTAGTACTTTCGGATAGGATAGGATATATTTATATATATATATATATATTATTATTATTATTTTTTCTTTAAATAAATTTAATATTTTAAGTTGCTTGCTTTGTGGATGGGACTTTAAATGTTAATTATATATATATATATATATATATTTATTTATTCTGTTTTGTTTATTTTGCCCGCTGCTACTTGTTGGTTTGTCTATGCTTTTAGTAGGTTAATCTTTGACTTTGTTTAATATTAGAGCTAAAATTATAAAAAAAAAATTGTTTGCGTGCAAATTTAAATTTTTTGCTCTTTTCCACATAATATCGTTTTTTTTCTTTCGTTCGCTAAATTTATTTCGTTATGATTTTTATGGTACAAAATTATTAGATAAACAAAATATAATTAATTTTTTTTTAATATAAAGCCGGCTCTGTTCCCAAAAGAATTATGCGACAAACAACATCAGAATATACATTAAAGTTTATTGTATTTAGTTTAGAGTTTATCTGAAAGAGAATACGACACGACACATTTTATTACCTCAGTCTATACAATATGATGTATTCAAGTATTGTTTATATATATATATACGACGTTTTAATTATTGCAAAATGAAACGCAACTGTTGAAAAAAGAACGAAATGCTTGCAAAAATGTTCTTATTCAAAAATATTTTAGACTTTATTCTTAAATGGATTTTACACAACATTTGCGCATGCATTTTAACAAATTTACAAAGAGTTGAGAGAGAGATACAAAACAAAAAAAAAAAAAAACACAAAAATATATATATTCTAAATAAACGTATTGAAACTCAGGCTTGTTGCCAACAAGATGTACGCTGTACCCAAAAAAACAAAGATGTGCGACAAACGGACGGACAAACGGACCTTTTTGATTTCCCTACAGGTTATTGGGCATTAATATATATATATATGTATTTAGGATATACGATTTACATACATAGATCTCACTAAGTTAGTTAGGTGTAGATAATATATATATATATAAAAAAAATTATTAACCATTTAGTAGTAGTATTTTTGAATGCCAACAACACCTGAAGCGCCTCTCCCCTCTCGTCAGTCAAACTGATGCATTTAGCCAATTAAAGCCGACAAATTTTACGAAAAATAGATCAACAAAAAGTTTAATTAAAAAAAAAAAAAGAAAAACTATTAAGATATATGTAGAAAAATGTTACATTCATATTTTAGAGAGAAGCATAAGAAATAAACGAATAACTGTGGTCACAATTGAATGCTCGGTTTACATTTTCTTTTCATATACATATATGAATTTATACATTAATTAGTTTATATTTATATAAATTTGTTTGCTCTTGATTTTATTTATATATTATATACGTAGTTGCTGTTGTTGTCTCTGCAGTTGGATTCTTGTTGTTTTCTTCTTTTTTTTCGTTTTTATTTTTTTTTTCGGTTTTTTAGTATTTTTCTTGTATATTTGCTATATAAACTGTATATAAACTGCCTGCTAAACGCTTGTCAAATTTGTTGTTTTGTTTTTTGTTTTTAGTTTTTAGTTTTTGTTTTTTTTTATTATTTCTTTCGTCGTTTTCAATTTTTTTTTCTTTCCTCAGAGTTTTGCTTTGTTTTTTGCCTTTGTTTACTTTTTTCTTAAACGTTAGAACCTTTTTATTTATTCTTATTTTTGTTTGTTTGTTTGTTATTACTTAACTAACAAATAGCAGCGCGCATATATATATATATATGGGCTATATACGTATATATCATAACTATAGATATACGGCTTTAGCTTAACCGCTTCTTATAGACTAACATTTAAAGACTTTCCATTGTTGTTGTTGTTGCTGCTGTTGCTGCTGCTTCAGATGACGTTATTGTTGTTGTTGCCCCTTTTTGTTATTGTTTTGTTTTGCTCAACATTTGCAGGGAGGAGTATATATAAAAAGTTATTTCGTACGGTTTTGTTGATTGGTGTTGTTCTTGTTGTTTTTAATTATTAGTTAAGGTTGTTTTGTTGCTGTCGGCTGACGCGGGGGGAGAGGACCAGCCAAGTGTTGTTTATATATATATATAAATATATGTGTGTGTAGTATTATTATTATTTTTACTATGTATCCATAGTACATAGCATGTTATGTATTATTATTATTATTATTATATATATAGCGTAGGTTTTGTTTTTGTTTGTTTCTTTTTTTCTTGTTATTAATTATGGTTGGTTTTTGTTTTTTTGCATCTCTTTTGCTTCTTCTCATATATGCATGTCGCTCGCTTTCTCTCTTTCGCTTTCTTGCTCCCTCTCTCTCTCTCTCTCTCTCTCTCTCACTCTCTCCTTTGCTTTCCTTTGCGATCTCTTGCTCGCTTGCTCTTTTACACACACGCACACAAATGATATATGCCCCTATATAATTTTGTATTATTTATTATTAACTTTTCTCTCTTAACTGTTCGTTTCGTTTTTGTTTTTGTTTTTGTTATGGTTTTTGTTTTTGTTTTGTTGTTTGTTTAAATATCATTTGGGCATATGAAGAAGACCACCAATATCGCCTAATTATCGCCATTATGATTGATATTCTGTTGCAGCTCCTTGAGTTTCTCCTCGCGCGGCTTGGCATTACCAAATATGGATGCCGATTGTTTGGTTTCGGCCACCGCATTAATTGGCGCCGCAATAGTCCGTGGCGCTAACTGCAACCGTGGCCGCCCCGTATCATCTGCAATATCCAAGTCATTAGCAGGCATATTGGAATTTTGCATCATAAGTGAATTGTTACCAATGGCACCCATTGAAACACCGCCGCTTGGTCGTTCCGGTTGCTGCGATTGCTGCTGCTGATTGGGATTGTAATGGGTACGCTCACGGTCACGATTCCGAGTGAAATTGTTATAGCGATCGCCATCGCGCGACTGATTGCCATAGCTGCCCTCGCGCTGGCCACGATCACGATCCTGATTGCGATCGAAGCGTTCGTCGTTATTGAAATTGCCGTAGCGGCCGCGATTTGCTGGGCGATCTGCAAAACATGCGCAAATTGTGAATAAATCTCATACACAGAAAAATTAAAAAAAAAAAATTAAATCAAATAAATCACAATTTATATGCATATACAAACACATATAAATAATATGTTGATTGTATACTCTATATAAATACATGTATGTACGTATGCATATACATATGAGAATAAATAAATTATCTTGATATATCTTTATATATATTAGGCAAAGGACTTTCTTTTACGCTAGCATACAGGCAAAACATGCGGGCCCAGTGGAGAAGCGTGCTACAATATGCATTTCGTTATTAGCCAAATAAGTCAGCGCTTATAGTTTATAAAGTATGTAATTGTAGTTATTGTGAATATATGTTTATACTATATACTATATGCAAATAATAATACAAGAACGTACACAAGATATAAAAGTATATATGGCTCCGGCGTGGATAGGAGAAAAACCAAATAATATTAAAAGGAGGGAGAAAAATATACAGTGAAGACTAAGCAGGAGCTCGCATATAACGAGCAGCCACTATAGCGAAGAAAAAAATAAGCAAAAAGTTAAATAGAAAAGTGCCAAACTTAAAAGCTTAAGGTGACCTTAAGACTAGATATTAAATAATGTAATTATTTATGAATATAGAGATATAGCTAGCTGCTTGATCAAATAGATGGCAGATGCTGGCCGCTTTAAGAAAACGCGTCTTCGTTTTTGTCCATGCGAATTTTGGGCGAATTGTGGCAATAAACTACGGTTTTGATTTTATCATTTTGTACTTGGTTGTTTTGGTTTTTTTTTTGATTTGATTTGGTTTGGCAGGACTACAAAGATGCAGCTACGTGTTTTGTTGTAGTAGATTGTAGTAAGAGGTTGTTGCACTTGCGTGGCAGATTAAAAATGCTTTACCATTGTATCCTCTATTCATGCCGGAGCTGGCGCCGCCACGACTTCTATCACTGTGACCACCATAATTATCATTGTACGAACCTCTACTATCGCCGCGATTACCAGAGCCGCCGCCGGCCTCGCGACCGCCGCCGGTGCCAGGACCGCCCCGGCTATACGATTGACTGCTGCCACCTTGACGTGGTGGTCCACGTTTTTGGAAATCCCGATTGCCATCTCGGGTCATGCCACCTCCGTTGCCACCGCCAATGCCGCCGCCGCCGCCAGGGCTATCATACAAACATATTGCGATTAGTTATATAAAAACATAGTCTACTTTTATCATTTGCCACTCACCGTTCATTTTTCCTTCGCTCAGCAATGTCTATGCGCAGCGGTGCCGAAAGATCGTCGAGCTTAATGCGACCATCGCATTCGAGGGCACGCAACAAATTGCTCAACGTCTCGAATTCCACATAGCAGAAGCCCTTAAACATATCCGTGTCACGATCCTTGACCAGACGCACATTCTTCACCTCAAAGTCGTTGAATATTTTCATAACATCTCCTTGGACGAGACCCTGCGGTAAATTGCCTACGTACGCAATAAATGGCGCTTCCGTTGGCAAATTCTTCGTATGCCGTTCGCCTCCAAATCCACCTCTATAAGAACAAGAACACAGAATAAAAAAAAAAGGTTACTAACTGAATTGCAATAAACAACAACAATAAAAAATAGCAATATAGCATGCGCCGGCACGGCTGTAACGCACGTGTAAGCAAATCGGACCCGAACCGAACGCACAAAAAAAAATTAAGAAAAAACAAAAAAAAGAAACAGTCGTCGCTCGAATAACAACAGCAAACATCAACAATAACAAAAATCAAAAAAAAAAAAACGGAGGTGGCGTCTCAACATTTGAAATAAAAACAATGTGCGCGCGCTTTTTAAATATTTGCGGCAACCACAAAAAAAAACAAATTAAAAACAAAAAAGGAGCTGCGTTGAGAACTTCGAGTTCAATTTTTTAGGCCGCCCATAAAGTTTGCAGGCGGCGTTGGGTCTGTTTTGGTGGTATAAATGATGACCCAAAGGCAAATCGCGTACCGCCGACGTCAGCGTCGGCAGCAAAGTCGCCGACAGCACAGCAAATTGCCCGAAAAAAAATATCAAAGAAAAGAAATGTAGAAGAAAAAACACACACACTTGCAAGGAAACACACACTGTCGCACGCATGTATGTATGCTTGTTCATTTTTAGGGTTTGTGTGTTGTGTACCATGTGTGCGTGTGTGTGTTTGTGTGTGTGTGTGTTGGTTGACTTTTGCTTAAACCGCGTGCATTATTATACATTGAGACATATTTGCACTTGTTGTTGAGCACACGCGGCGATCGCACTTTCATCTACTTCACACATTTTCGGCGACTTGAACGGCACAGTTATTAAATTATTTAATAATATTTACCTAGCGTTTTCATAACCACCTCTTCCAGCCATGTTTTATTTTTTTCAAATGAGCGAATTCGCTGCAATCCGCAGACTGACTACCAACTTTGTCGCCGTGTGCACGCGCACCAGTGTGTACACACCAAATGCTTGCGGCTTAAGGAAATACACCCAAAAATTAATATTATACCAATACCAAAAAGATGTCTCAATAAAAATCTATTTAAATAATTGCAAATCTGATAATCAAGGATAAAATCATTTTAAAACAATCACACCCAGTTGCAGCTATACAAAACACTCTCTAATTCGCCGAACTGTCATATCAAGAGCGTTGCTCAACACTTACAACGCACAATGACAACATCCATGGTTCACTATGTTTCCTCTTTTTTTGTTGCACTTCGCATAAAACAATCTTTAAGAAAAAAACAACAACAAACACTTTAATGCCGCAATAAGCAAAAGTCATTCTTAATACATTGCCTCGTCTGACAAAGAAACAACACATTGTATATCGATATAAATTATCGCTAATTCGCCGTACAAAACTCGCTCTATACTTCGTTGTCGAGCACTGTTGCCGCTAGCTTTCTTCTTCTTACGCCTTATTTCGGCCGAATTGTACACGTTTTTGCTGCAATTTTGTTGGCAAATTCCCCGTCAGTTTGCGTTTTGTAATAAACATCAATTGCATCAAGTGCACACGCACAGCAAGATGGCGCTTACTTCAAGATTCTACAACGAAAGATATCCGGAAATCGAAGATGTCGTCATGGTGAACGTTCTCTCCATAGCCGAAATGGGCGCTTACGTCCATTTGTTGGAGTACAACAACATTGAGGGCATGATTTTGCTTTCGGAATTGTCACGTCGTCGTATTCGTTCAATCAACAAATTGATTCGTGTTGGCAAAACAGAGCCCGTTGTTGTCATTCGTGTGGACAAGGAGAAGGGCTACATTGATCTCTCCAAGCGTCGCGTTTCGCCTGAGGATGTGGAGAAGTGCACGGAGAGATTTGCAAAAGCAAAGGCCATCAATTCACTGTTGCGCCATGTTGCTGCCATTTTGGACTACGAAAGCAGCGAGAAACTGGAGGAGCTTTATCATAAGACCGCCTGGTATTTTGAAAAGAAATACAACAGCAAAACTGTCGCCTATGACATTTTTAAGCAATCGGTCACAGATCCATCCGTGTTCGATGAATGCGATCTGGATGCGAAGACCAAGGAGGTGCTATTGAGCAACATCAAACGCAAACTAGTCTCGCCCACGGTCAAAATTCGTGCCGACATTGAATGTTCGTGCTACGGCTACGAGGGCATTGACGCAGTCAAGGCTTCACTTAGCAAAGGTCTTGAGCTGAGCACCGAGGAGCTGCCCATACGCATCAATCTGATAGCGCCGCCTCTGTAAGTCTATTACACAATTTACTCTTGTTCTTACGTTATTAAGTTTGTCATATTAATAGGTATGTGATGACGACATCCACCACAAAGAAGACAGACGGCCTTAAGGCTCTTGAGGTGGCCATTGAGAGCATACGTGCCAAGATCATTGAATTCGATGGTGAATTTAAAGTGATAATGGCGCCCAAACTGGTTACGGCTATCGATGAGGCCGATCTGGCACGTCGCCTGGAGCGCGCCGAAGCGGAGAATGCTCAAGTCGCTGGCGATGATGACGAGGAGGATGCCGCTGATCAGGAGGGCATGCAGTTTGATCCTGAAAAGGAGTTCAATCACAAAAACGCATCATCGCGTGCCAATGAGGAGGACGACGACGAGGAAGACGACGAAGAGTAGAAGCAACATCAATTCAGCCGACAGAAACAACAGCAGCAGCAGCAACAACACCTAACAATTGAAATACAACAAAAACAAACAAAAAAAAAGTAAAGAAAAAACAATTAAACTGACCATTATTTGTGTATATAGTATAGTATACATTTATATTGTGTACGCACGCTTTGGTGTGTTGGGTGTGCGTGTGTGTAAATCTACAATAACAAAACAATAGAACGAAAACGAAACTCCCTAAATTCAGAACATTCATTCATTTTCTGCCAGAGTTTTAGTTTTATATGTTCCAGTCAAATCGCTGGCACCACAGAAATTGTTAACAAGAATGTCACTAAAAACATTTATAAATAATACATATTTAATAAAATCAATAATAAAAACCAAAATTGTTCAGCAAACAACTATCCATTTGGTCGGGATTAAGGGGCAATTCGGATCACATAAAAACTATAAAAGCTAAACCAAAAGATTGAAAATATAGTTGAAAAATCTACTACAGAAATCGGTTAAGAAAAAAAACAAAAACAAAGCACTTTACATTTTAATTCCAATCCAAAAACAATTTTCTTTTTATTTAACCATTTCACTTCGTACATAATTACATAGCGTGCTTATTTGTTGGGTTTTTTTTTCTTCATTTTTTTTACTTAATACTAGTTCAAATTGTATAAATGAATATATATATTTGTTATATATATATTTCTATATGTGTATATGTATATAAATATGTATATACCTATAAGTGTATATATTTAGTATATAAAATGTTTGCTGCTTGTGTAAAGTTTCCCAATTAAATATTTCGTTGCTGCGGCTATTTTATCAATCTGGTGGCAGTTTTTTTTTTTTAGTTTAACACATGATCGAAATCATGTTTCGAATTGATTTATTTAGTACGCATTTGCATTAGGCAAAACAAATCTATGCATGTATGTGTATATATATATATATGTATATATATACGGAGTAAAGTTTTAAAGCTGAATTTGCGATTTTTCTTTTTGTTTTTTTGTTTTTTTTGATTCATTAACTATTGTACAAGGGCACGCAATAGGCATTATTATTATTTTTTTTTAAATCAAAATTAATTGCATTAAAAATTGTTCTAAATGAAAAATTGTGAATTTTGTTAAGTCATAATATAACGGAAATAGGCTTGATATTGATATTGACATCGTAGTGGTGGCTTCTATTATTATTGCAAAATGGTTTTGATTGATCCCAGAGCATTGACGGAGCAGCAGCAGGCGTCGCCGAGGGCCAGCGTTCAGCTAAGCCCACCGCTACCAGCGGTCGCATTACGGCTAAAAAGCATAGAGCTGGCAATTGCCTTGTTGCCATTGCATAGCCGCAACACAGTGAGCACATCGCTGCGCGGATAGCCCAATTCCATTAGATCGTTAACATCCTGTTCCGTAAATCGATCCAGCGGTTGTATAGCGTTTGTGTTGCCGCTGCCGCTGCCACCGCCGCCGCCGCTGCTGCTGCTGCTGCTGGTACCGGCACCACCGCTTTCGCGTTTACTTTGCTCAATTGCTTGAGCAATGGCTTGCTGTTCGTTGTCCTCCGGGTTGCCTGTAAGCCGGGCACATGGAGGCAATTCGCTTTCCGGTAGAAATGGCGTTGAGGTGCCTGTGGTTCCAATAATCAAAAGATTCCGTTGCAAGTCAATAAGGCACTAGAAAAATAAAAACGTTTCAGCCAATTGAGAAACCATATTAACATATGTTTTAAACAAGAACGAACCTGATGCCTCTTAAGCATATCCAGTCCCAATAGCATGTCCATGGGCTGCTGTCCCAACACCGTAAAGCTCGATGTCAAATGATCATTCTCAATTTGCATCTGTACCATGTGAATGCGTCCCAAAATTGGCTGTGTGCCAACACCCTTGGCCACACCATTCCAGCGTGTATCGATAAGGCGATTCACATTGCAACGCTCCGCGCACTCCTTGCTCATGATTGTCGTCTGTGCGCCAGAGTCCACAAATGCCTTAACCGGTGTGCCATTAACTTTGCAGTTAATGTAGCTGTTAATGGTTACAACATGGCATAATAATTATTTTAAAATGCATTTACGGTCCACTTACAGCATTGTGACAGTGCCAAAGATTTCGGGATTGTACTCAATGGCCGCCGCCATGTTGTCCTGAATGTTCTTTTGCTTAATCTCCTCGGCAATAAGGCGCTGCGTCTCCTCATCGAAGGGATCCGCATTGAGCATACGCTGACGCTGATCATTGCGACGTTTGCGCTCTCCAATCTCTTCGCGTAGCACACGCGCAAACGTCTCCGTATCTCCCGAGTCGAGGGCTTCGGCTAGACGCGTATTGTTCTGTCGCAGCAAGGCCAACGTTTCGGGACTGGACAGGAACATTTGGCGCACTGTCGCCGGATCGTCATCAAAGTTCACATTGAAATCATCTGTCATGGGTATATCGTTGAGCGGTTGCTGCAAATACTGCTGCAAATGTTGCTGCAGATTGAGTGAACCGGTGTTGCCAGCATTTTGCGTTGGTGGACTGCCTCCCGTTGTACTTGAACCAGGCACAGCGATACTGCTAAAGTCCAGATGACTAATCGATGGATTGTTCCCACCTGTCATTTGTGGTCATGGTCAGTCAGGTATATTTTAAGTTTTAATTACATATATTGGGAGGTAAAGTGCAAATTCATATTCTTGTTTGTGTGTTCAAGTATGTGTATAACACCCAATGCATGTGCGTGGTCAAAAGTATTAAAAAAAAAAAATCGGAGAAAACAATTGGCAAACAACAAAATTTGCCAATTACGCGCGCCCACGCTTCAAATCTATGTTTTTTTGTGTGTGTGTGTGTGTGCGTTTCGCTAGGGGTCATTCAAATCAACTCTGAATGTGTACGTGTGTGCGTGTGCATGGATTCAATTACATGTGTATATCAATAAATTCAGGTGTTGTACGTACATATGTATGTACATACATATATCAAAATCAGATCAACAATTACAAACACATGTATATTCACATGCACATGCATGTGGGCTTATCCAAATGTGTGTGTGTGCGTGTGCATACCATTTGGAATGTGCAAAAAAATAAAGAAAAGAAAACTCAACAATACATTTATAGTATAGATAGACTGAGGTGGAATGTATTAAGAAGAAATAACACATATTTATTTTTAAAATGCAGATTCTTTGTTCCAAAACACACACACAGACACACACACATACACTGCTGGCCAGCAGCAGTATCGGCCTAGAGCGGGTGCAATGACCCACTTTTAACAGTTAGCACGACGCGCGCATCTTGCAAACCAATCGAGTTGCGAGAATTGAATAGTGATACGTAGAGCCAAAGTGCAAAAAGGGAGAGAGAGAGAGACACAAACAGAAAGAAAGAGAGAGATGTGGAAGGGTATGCGCTTGGAGTTATCACTCACCTGTACGATTGGTATTTATGCGTCGCCGCTCCAGCACAACACAGTCACCATCACGCACACCAAACTGTTTCAGCGAATGCTTGTCATTGGTCAATTCGCGTCCATTGAACAGCACCATTATTTGGTTGACTTCAGCTCCGATTTCCGTTGCGCATAATGCCTTCAGGACTTCCAGCTCTAGGTCTTCGGCAACATCAATAACAAATATTTTATCATCGGTAGTCGTGACGGTGATTTTCATCGCGTTGGCGGCGGTTCTATCTCAATCTTTGTTCCAATGTTTTTTTTTGTTTCTTCTTTCTTTTTTTTGCTAAACCCCGGCAGAGGGTTATTTATTTAACTAAATATATTTTTATTTTTTGAACACAGCGTATATGTAGATCCCTGAGCAAAATGTGTTTCTTACTGCGGCTGCCGCAAACACGTATCAGTACAGCGCAAATTAATAAATGCGTTTGAATTTCGTTGTTCGTCGTCTGTTTTCTTTTCTTTTCTTTGCTTTTCGCGTTTCTTCGTTTCTTTTTTATGCTTATGCTTTGTTGTTTTGACAGAACAAAAACGCCGCTGCCGCTAGGTGTGGGTGCGATATATGCTTACGCGTGCGATATTTTTCCTTTCCGTCTAAAGAATATCACGCGCTTATTTGCAATATACCATCAAATTGAATTTTGTCCAAAAAAAAAAAAAAAAAAAACTACATTTTCTAAAAATTTTATGAGAAATCCCAAATAATGTGAGACATATTTTTCCAAGCAATATCTATCAACTTTTATGCCCATCCAGCCGATGATTTCCTACAATTTTCTTATTGGATATTCAGACACAGAAGTTTAGTATTAATTGGCTTGCCGAAAAGCAATTAAAAGCTGTTTTTAATTAACATTTTTCATAGCCATTATCGTTGATACTTGTTAAATAAATTTAAAATAAATAGTGATTTTTATACAATTAATTTACTATTGTTATGGTATTTAATAAAATAGTATTGGTATTTATTGCATATCGATATATACTCATATATCGATAATTAGCTCTGGAACGCGAAATTTCTTGTATTATTTACGTATTTGGTGGAGCAAAATTGCGACGAGTGGTCTAGTTACAAGCCCGTTATCCTTGATACCTGACGCATCGGTGGTCGTTCACACTGTTTTTATACGCGCCATGTCGACGCAAAATGTGGGAAACGAGGAACACGCTGCCTCAAAGTCCAAACGACCTTCAGGTGAAAATTTTGTGCATTTTATACACAAAAGACCAAACACCTACACACAAGTAACAAGTAGTCAATTCAATGGTTCGACAGTATTGGCCCTGGTTAATACCTCTGTGTGTTTGTGTATGTGTGTGTGCGTGTTATTGATAAGAAATCAAAGAGTGACTAATATAAATAATACAGTGTTGCCAGCTTAAAGCTCACAAAGTAATCAACTTAGTTGTAGGGGCTAAATAACTGAGAGCTTTTGTACCTTGTTTTGCTCTCCAGCCATTCAAGTCATTATTGTGTGTTTTGTCAATCAATTGTGATCGATATATATATATATATATATATATATATATGTATGTATGTATTTAGAGGTGCGCCTTGAAGACGCACCCAACAAATAGCATGATTCATATGAAAACCTTTCAAACATTTCTTCAACAGACTCTGCTTTCAAGCAACAACGACTGCCCGCCTGGCAGCCCGTGCTAACAGCAAGAACTGTTCTGCCCACCTTCTTTGTCATCGGTGTGCTCTTCATTCCCATTGGCGTGGTGCTGTTGCACTTCTCAAACTCATCCAATGAGCTCATCATCGATTACACCAAATGCATGCAGCTCGATAGTAATAAGACCTGCGCCGAGTATTTGGAGGCAACAACTGGAGGCAATTGCACATGCATGATTAACTTTAATCTAACCGAAGATTTTAATGCAAGTTTTTAATCATCATTAACATATGACAAGAATAATAATATCTAAATATTTTGTATTTCCACAGGGCGATGTATACATGTATTATGGCCTAACCAATTACTATCAAAATCATCGACGCTATGTGAAATCACGCGACGATGAGCAGCTATTGGGTCGCCTTTCCACAACGCCCAGTTCGGATTGCACCCCATTTGCCTATACGGACGATGGAACACCCATTGCGCCATGCGGTGCCATTGCCAATTCACTATTTAATGGTAAAGGGCATTGCTTGAGTTATTATGATGTTTGTGCTATTGAATTTGTGTTATTGCAGACACACTGAAACTGATGCAGGGCAGCTCAGAGATTAAATTACTGAATACGGGCATTGCATGGCCATCGGATAAACGCGTTAAGTTTCGCAATCCTGATGGCATCCTAAAAGAGGCGCTTAAAGGATTCGAAAAGCCAATATTCTGGCAAAAGCCTCTATATGAATTGGATGAGACAAATGAAGACAACAATGGTTTCCAAAACGAGGATCTTATCGTTTGGATGCGCACAGCGGCACTGCCTAGTTTCCGAAAACTATATCGTCGCTTAGATCAGACAAATAATAATTATTCACGTGGCCTCAAAGCCGGCGAATACACGCTAACTGTTGACTATAGTAAGTTCTTATTGTTCTTGCCGTTTTGAGACTCTATAAATGCAATTTTTATTTCTGTTTTAGAGTATCCTGTGGTCTCGTTTGATGGCACCAAACGCATGATTCTATCGACCACCTCAGTGCTGGGCGGCAAGAATCCTTTCCTTGGCATTGCCTATATTGTTGTCGGCGCCATTTGTGTGACGCTCGGATTGGCGCTCCTCTTCATACATATGCGCTGCAGTCGCAGGTAAGCCCACGCTCATCGCACATCCTCATGTGTCGTCCAGCCATTTACATCAACACCATATAAACTATTTATATATATATATTATCTACAATTTCCATTCCCGCCTACATCATACAGCATTGAGTTAACTTGAGGCTCATGCTCTCAAGCCAAATGCTCACCTTCATAAAAACAAAAATAACTTAAAATAATATGATTGTCCAAATGGCTGACAATTTGGCAAGCACTTGGTGCGTGATAAGTATAATCATATCAGCGCGCCAGTTATGATTACACAATATCCGATTGTTCAATATAACTAATCACTCTTTCTCTCTCTCTCTCTGTCTGTCTCTCTCGCCCTCGCCTTCTTGTACACACAGCAGCAATGTGGAGATGATGAGCGTAAATCCTCATACGCAGTATTCTTAAAGGAAATGGATTTGGTCTATCCTGCGCATTGCCCCTGCACCATTAATTAGTTGTAATATCTTGGTTAGGCATAAATTATTATATGTATTTGTATATGTATGTCCTTGTATAAGAATACACACATTAGTTTCCATAAGTATTATTCTCTACTTGCTGCGATTTTATAACGTTTCCCTCTGTTTGTTTTTCTCGTTTTCGTTTTTGATTCAATCGATTGTGTTTTGCACCCAATTTCACATATCTATTTGGTGTTGTTATTGATTCGTCCTCTAAACACACCTGACCACAAAAATAAACACAGACCAAATACAAAAATAGTTAAGCTTAAGACTTGATTGTGCCTGTGCCGCCTGTACCAAACGAATTAATTTTTTATGGCAACCGTTGAAGTCCGGCGCTAAAAGTAAATTATTGAAAATATGTGCGTTGATATTTTATTAATAAATTGTGCAAATAATAAATTGGATCACATTTTTTTTATGATTTTTATTGTGGCGGGACCAGGCAAAAGTTTGTTTTGTCAGCAAATCGATATGTTTCGATAACTTTGACAACAGGCCAGCGCCAACAGGTTATCGCAAGATGGCGCACACCAAACACATTCAAATAGTCAAAGGGAAAAAGTAAAAATAAAACTTGATATTTATGCATATGTGTATGCAGTTGTTGCATTCATGATTCGTTTGTTTTTTTTTTATTTGTATGTGGGTTTTAAACTAGTTTCCAAATTACATACATAAACCTTAAAATAATTTTACAAGTAAAAGGTATGTTCGCAATCGCAATAATTAATTCGTAAGCGTAAGTAACATATTTTTTTTCTCTTTTCTTTTGTTACTGTTCTTGTTTTATATATTCATTTATGTTTTTGTTTATCTATGAGTGTGTGTGTTTACATAATACATACATTTGTATGATTTATATTGTTTGTTGAATAATAAATGTAGCATTAAACGAATTATTTCTGAAATGCATCATTAAATATCAATAATTAATATACATATTATATACTAAATGGTATTAATGGGGCAAAGTGCTAATGCTGTTTGTATGGCGAAAAAGATTAACGTTTTTATTTCATTTATGCTGTTTTAAAAAAGAAAATGTTTTGAATGTGAAGTATTTCTACATTATTTATAAAATATTCTATGTTTATGGTCGATACGAAAACAAAACGTTGTTCAACTTTCAAAATAGTACAAAAAGCCATAATTTAAAGAATTTCTTGAGATAATTTATTAATGTTTTAATTGTTAAAGTTATGCTTCAAAACGTTCTCAATTAAGTTCAATGCAATTCAAGTGCTTAATTTATTGCTAACTAATTCAAACACACATAAATAAAAAAAAATATGAAAAAAAGTTACCGATTATTAAACAGAAATTTGGGAATGAGCAGAAATTAATAGTATAAATAACTGTATAGAGTGCTGCTTCTTCTTTAGTATTAGTATTTTGTTTTTCCTTTCTCCATTTTTCTTCTACTAAGGTTTGTTGTTGCTTTGGTGCGTCTTCTTCTTTGTGTCCTTGTCATGTTTTTTCATCTTACGCTTGACAATTCGAATTACTCATTCTTTTGTATTCTCATCATCATTTGTATACTATAAATGTATGTAGGCTTATTATGTACGTATGCATGTATGTATGTATATGTATGTGCGTATGTTTGTAAGTATGCATGTATGTAGACTTAACTAATTAAAAAAAAAAACTCAAAACTGGAGACACCTTTTTTTTTGTGTTGTCTGTGATACCAACTAATTTAACATGTATGAAAAAAAAATATATATATCTGTATATGTATATAATATTTATATAGTCGTGTTTTATGTTAGCATAATGCTCTTTTTCCATTAAATACGAATTGAAGTGTTTAGTGTGTGTGTGTGTGTGTTTTTGCAATTGCCAGCGTAAACAACAAAAACACAAAGGAAACACACACACACACACACACAGTTATGCAGCTCATTCATTTTCTATACATGTATGCGTGGGTGTAGAGTAGGTGAGAGAGCGTATATATGCGTGCGTATTGTGAATATATTATGACAGTTGTTGTTGCTGTTGATGGAATGTATTGCGTTAGATGTGTGCGTGTGGTTGTAGATGTGGTTTTTGTTTTTGTTTCTGTGTCTGTGTTTCATTTCATTTTCTTTCATTTCTTTTGTACATATGTCTCAGTTTGAGCCCGTCGCTGAACTCGCTGTTGTTGTTGTTGTCTTCGTTGCTTCCAAGCTGGACTTTTTGGTTTTGGTTTTGTTACTGCTGCTGCTGCTGCTGTTGTTGTTGTTATTGGTATTGGTGCTTTTGCTTTTGCTTATGCTTATGCTATGGCTATTGCTATTACTATTGCTGCTGCTGCTGCTACCGCCACTTCCCGCCGATGATGGTCCATTGAGGAAATGACTTTTAATATGTGTCTGCAGTTGCTCCTGAGAATCGAAACAAAGTTGACATAGATCACACGTATAGCTGGAATTAGTGTGATCAGCGGCAGCGCCATCTACCGCTGATGCAACTAATATTTTCTTATTTTTTTTTATTATATTACGCCGCTCACCAGTTGTTGAATGCGATATTGTTGTTGCTGTCGACTCGCTTTCCGATGTGGATGTTGTACCATCGCCATCGCCATCGCCATCGCCATCGCCAGCATTACGATCAACAACACCATTGCCCACGACATTGCCGCCATCATCATCATCCTCCTCATCATCCATGTCCTCACCAACATCGCCATCATCATCATCATCATCATCATCATTGTCATCGTCGTCGTCATCATCCTCAACAATACCACCGCCGACACCGACGACGACACCATCATCATCAATATCATCCACACCATCATCTTCTTCGATAATATCATCAATGGTCATCGCCTCGCCCACAGCATCATCTTCATCATCATCGTCGCTATCCATATCATCCACCTCCTCTCCCCCATTATCTACCGCTTCTGCCTGTTTGCCACCGTTGCCATTTAACTGGGCGCTGCTGCTGCTGTTGTTGTTGTTGTTATTGGTGCGATTGCTGTTGGTGCGTGAATAGTTGAAATTGAGACGCCTTGTCGGCTGCTGCTGCTGCTGCTGTGGCTGTAGTGCTTGCTGTTGTTGACCATCATCATCAACATCATCCTCATCAATGTCATCATCATCGTCCTCGTCATCTTCTTCATCATCATCGTCGAGCTGCTCAACAACAATGCCATCCTCATCGATTACCTCCTCGATGAGGTCATCATCATCGTTATCAACAATAGTGCTATTATTATTATTATTATTGTTGTTGTTCTTGTTGCTGTTGCTTGCCTGTGCCACAGCATTACCAGCGACCTCTACTTCATCATCATCATCTTCGTCGTCATCGTCTTCCTCATCATCATCATCATCATCATCGTCAACATCGCCCTCTTCATCATCCTCCTCATCGTCGTCATCATCATCAGCATCATCTTCAGCACTGGTACTATTGCCCTCATCATCATCGCCACCACTATCGCTCTCATCATCATCCATATCACTATCACGCTCCTTTGCCAACTTTACATCATCATCATTAGCCTCTGTCTCCATTTCCGTCTCTGCTTCTGCCTGATTCCTCTGATGTTGTTTATTAGCCTTAAGATCTTTTGTTGCTGTCGCTGCTGTTGCTGCCGTCGCTGCTTTTGCTTTTGCTGTTGTGGCAGTTGCACTTGCTGTCGATGTTGCAGCGGATGTTGTTGCCTTAGCTGTCGCTGCTGTTGTTGTTGCTGTTGTTGCTGCTGCTGCTGCTGCTTTTGGTGCTGGTGCTGGTGTTGGCTTAGTGGTTGCCACCGGCACAATCACATCCTCCTTGAGATGATTGTGAATGTGATTGAGGAGCTTCTCTTTGCGCGACAAATACTCGCCGCACAGATCACAGCCCCATTGGAATGGACAGAAGGGACGCACAACTTTCGCATCGGCCATTTTATGCTCGATCCATAATTCTTTGGTCTCAAACTGTAAATCACCGCAACGGCGACACGTCAACGGCTCATCCACCTCAATAACGGGCGGCTCCGGCAGATTGCTGACCTCGTGCTTGTGCAGCTCGTACATGTGGCGACGCAGATTGTTGTTGCTAATGAATGTGGAGGCGCAATATTCGCATTTCAATTCACGTTTCCGTTTCATTGATTTGCTGCTCGATCGTTGTTGTTGTTGCTGCTGCTGTTGCTGTTGTTGTTGTTGTTGCTGTTTCTGGTGCTGTTGCTGGTTGGGCATCAGGCCCACCGCATGCAATTCGCGCAGATGCAGCATCGATGATGAGCTCAGGGAATTGTTGTTGTTGTTGTTGTTGCTGCTGCTGTTCAACGTTGTCGCTTCGCCGTCGATGGTTGGATTCTATGGAAAGCAAAGTGGAAGAAATTAATAAGCCATACATTAATGCACCACACCATGCGGTGGTGCCTCCACATTATCAAATTGTGTATTTTTTTTTTTTAATTCGTTTTTTGTTCAATTTGTTTTTCTTTTTTTTTTCGTTACTATTTTTTGCGACTGGTGCGGAGGCAACAATACAACAATAACAAAACGGAAAAATAATCCACACACACACACACACAGACTTTTTTTGGTGTGTGTGTATGATTACAAACAACAAAAGAGAAAGAGATAGATAGATGGATAGAAAGAGAGAGAGAGTTTCGATTCACCTCGCTGCACAAGCCCAAAAAGCTCACCTGCTTGCTATCACCTCTGAAATGCCACTTGCGATGCACCTTGAGCGCTATCACCTGCGGGAACGTCTTGGTGCACAAATCGCACGCATATTCGCCATTCTCATTTTGACGCTCAACCTGAAATTGTCCAGCATCGGCTGGGCCATCATCGAACATAGCCGCCAATGGATTGTCAACATAGAGCTCTTGTTCATGCTTCTCGATGTGTTTGCTAAACATTTCCTGATCGGTGAAACGTGCACCACAAATGGTGCATGCCACCTCAGGTATGCGTATCTTCATTGTGCTTGTATTTATTGTGGCTGCAGCAGTTGCAGCACCAACACCACCACCACCATTACTATCACTGCCACCACCACCAACGCCGCCTCCACCACCACTACCACCACCATCATCAAGCAGCAGAAGCTGATCATCATCATCACCATCATCGTCCTCATCATCGCCCGTTTTGTGCTTGAAGACGACGCGCTGATGTTGCAAATTCAATTGCTGCTGCTGATCCTGCTGCTGATGAGCACCAGTGGCAGTGATTGGTTTGCGATTGCAGGTTGGTGTATGATTCTCCAGCATTTGGCGATCAAAGAACATCTTGCGGCACAGCGTACACTCCGCCGGATCCGGCACCTGCGGATGCTTCTTATAGCGATGAACCTAATCACAACATACAAAGCGAGCGAAAGATAAATTTGATTAGATTTAAACTCAAAAATGTTAGTTTATCACTTACCCAAAGGCTCTTGCGACCACTATAAACATTGCCACAATCCTTGCACGAATAATCATTCGAATCGAACTCATCGTGCGAATTAATGTGTATGGCCAGTTTCTTGTTGGTGTTAAAGTTGGATGGACAATACTTGCACTGGTACCAGTAAAGCGGCAGAACTGCTGCCGCCGCGATGCCAGATGTGTCGGCAGCCAGTTCAGCTGAGGTAGCCGTAGCAGATTTCGATGTTGATGACGATGATGTTGTTGATTTGCCAGCAGCTGAATCACTGGCTATCGAATGGCTGGACTTGTGAACACTGCGCTTGTGCTGCTGCAATTCCAGTTCGGAACTGTAGACAGTGGAGCAGACATCGCATTCGAATTGTTTGACAATCATCTCATCCTTAATGGCTCGTCCGTGCACCTTAAACAGATGCACCTTCAAGCCCTTCTCGTAGGCAAATTCGGCATTACATAACTTGCACTTGATAAACTGCACATTCTGCACCTGATGATCGGTGAGCATGTGATAGCGATACGATTTCTTTGAACTAAATCGTCGCTGACAAATGCGACAACGCATGCGACGGAATCGTCGATCAGCTGCCTGATCCAAGCTACGACGGAATACCGCTTGTTCCTGTGCTGTCTGATGGGCCATCGCTGGCGGTACGCTGCCACTTCCAGATATTTTTGCGCCTGCTAAACCACCAGCTGTTGTTGCTGCGTGCTTTGTTGTACTCGTCGATGTGGATGTCGCTGATGCTGTTGCCGCCGTCGCTGATGCACTGCCTGTGGATGTTGTTGCTGCAACGGTATCCAACGGTGGCGTTGCCGTTATTGTCAATGATTTGGGCGTCATGCGATTGGCCGCCGCTAATGCGGCACTTGTCGTTGTTGAGGCCGTATAATGCGAACGCATATGATTCGAAAGACCAATATTATTGCTAAACACCGCATTGCAGATGATGCACTCTTTTTGCTGATTGGCAATGCTCATGTTGGCAATGCTGCTGTTGTTGCTGCTATCATCCAAACGCATCTTCTTGGCAACGCTGCCGCTTTCCTCATCATCATCATCTGCAAAACAAACAAAAGTACATTTTTTATGTGATTCCTAGACAAACAAAACGAGTTAGAGACCCTCACTAGTATATATGTACATACAGTCAATAACCGAAACTGAATCTTGTTACTTTCAAATAAGTTGAATTACAGAGTAAAGAGTCTTCTTCTTCTTTTCGATTAAATCCTGTACACATTATCGATCAACAGGGTTGCAAAAAGTGTGTTAAAAAGCGGTCACACTCAATGCGTATTTAAATGAGCAAAACTTTATATTAAGCACATTCAGTTCAGTTATTTGACCATTTGTACGTGTAAGAAAAAAGAGCATTTAGGCGTGTGGGCGACGTGGACATGTTAAGCACGCGAGGACAAGTTCACAAAATGAATGAATATTAATGACTGCAGGGGGGGGGGGGGGTCCAAAACAAAAAATTACCGAGTGTCCCACCATTGTTTATTGATATTAAATCCTTCATCACATAATCGTAACGTCCCGTATAGACATTGGGCGTGCTGCCATCGGCCAATTTAACAGCATCGGCATTCACAATATACTCAAAGCCACCTGAATGACGATTCTTGTCCACACCATGCACATTGATCATGTGCTCGCGCAGATAGGAGATGCGCGGATAGCCCAGGCCACAGCGTACACATTTATATGTCTCTGGCAGTTTGTTGGGATGCTTCGATTCCATGTGACGCAGCACATTGTTATAGTTATTGTACTGCTGTCCACAGATCGGGCAGACCTGTGGCATTCGTGAAAAATACTGCGATTTGGGTGCATCGCGTCCGCCTGATGCAGAGCCACCGCTAGTTGCGGCTGCTGCAAGTTTTGGTGTTGACGTTAAGGGCGTTCCTCCAGCAGCTGCTGCTGCTGCTGTTGCATTGTTGTCTTTGTTGTTGTTGTTACTGTTGTTATTATGATGGCTGCCACTGCTACGTGATTCATCATTCGAACCAATGCCCAAAGCACCCAATAGGCTACGCTTGCCCGGCGGCGAATGATCCAAGCCACTTGTCGCCGTCGACGCATTATCACTGCTTACACCACCCAAATGATCCTGATACACATGATCGAGAAAACGCTGATGCGTCTCCAGTTTGGCATCACAGGTCATGCAGCGCAATCGCACAATGCAATCCATATTATTATAATGGCGACGTCTATCCACCGGATCGGCAAAGTCCAAGCCACAGAAGCTGCACTGTATCGAATTGTTATCCTTGCGCTGCACATCTGCATGCTTATCGTAGACATGCGTGCGAAACTCGTGCTTGGTGCGAAAACCTTTCGGGCATAACTTGCACTCGTACAGTTTATTGACCAGCAGCTCCTTGGCACGCAGCTTCTCTGGACGATCCGTTGATGTTTCGTGTGCCGCCGTTGACGACACTGATGCTGCTGTAGCTGCTAGAGGCGTCGCAGCGCTAGTTTCTGCGCTGGCGGCATGGACAAAGTTTGGTTGCTTCGTGCGCAGTGCATTGAGCACACGATATAGATTGATGCAGTTGCGCTTCTTCAAATGCGATATGAACAACGCCTTGGAATCATTCATCTTCAGACAGTTGAAGCACAGGTTGCGCGGCAACAATGGATACTTTTTGCGCACATGTGCCATAAAGTTCTTGTAGGTGTTGAAGTATTTGTTGCAACAGCGACAAGTCATTGTCTGATACTGCTCCAGAAACTCATTGTTCTCATTGATGAAGTCGACCTTGTCGCGCGACAACAGTTGCTGATACTGTTCGGGATTGTCGTAGTCGAAGCCACCGTTTTCGCACTTGATAAACGTATTCATGACCACCTGGCGATACTTTTGTGCCGATATATTGCCACCGGCTGCTGCTTTTGTTGCCTCAGCCGTCGCTGCGGCGGCGGCAGCTGCACGCTGTATCTCCAAGGCGGCCGCCAATGCTGGTGTCGGCTTTGTTATTGGCGTATTATTTGGTGAGTCTGTCGACAATTGGAACAGATTCGGGTGCAAATTGCGCTCGTGGCGTCGCGCATTTGCTCGCGTCGAGAACTGTAGACTGCAGGCACGGCAGCTGGCCACCTTGGAATCGCCAGCGGCTGCCACATTTGCAACAGCGCTTGCGGGTAATGATGCCGCCGCCGCCACTGCCGTCACGCAATGTTGAGCCGTATAATCATAGTCGGAGGTCTGTTATGCAAGCAAATCGACAGAGAGAGAAAGATAGATAAAAAAATCCAGATTAGTCAACATGTACATAATATAAACTATATATATATAAAGTAGCTATAAAGTTGTTATTCAATACATTTAACATTTAACTGATAGAGATTTTATGGAACTTAATTGAATTTTTGGTGCCTTACATTAAGTGGCACATCGCCCTCATGTTCGGAGCGCTCTAGGAACATTGTTGGATCCATCATGTCATCGGATTCATCGATGCACTTCATTTGAAAATCATCATCCGTATCGTCCAGAGGCTCATCCTTGATGGGCACAGCAGGCAGCGGCTGTAAAAGCGAGAATAACCTCGATTAGTTTGTTTCGCTGCTTTTTTTGTTTATTTTTTTTTTTAGTAAAATGCATTGAACATTTAGCAATAATAAGAATAGAATAAAATATATATTAATGCACCTAAAAGAGGGAGGGAGAAACAGAAACAAAGAGAATGATTTTGGATTTGATGTACATATGTAGGTATGTATGTTGGATGGCTATATTTGTGGACACACTCGCCATGCGAATGCACGATACAATTACATTATTATAGGAATAGCGCCTGAAAAAGCGCAGCTGTTGGGCAGCGCTCTGCAGCGTCACTGGCATAAGCAATGGAGTTGTGACTGCACCGCCAGAGCCAAGAGTGGTCGAGGCAGTGGCAGTGGCCGAGGCCAAAGCAGTGTCAGAAATGTTGCTGGTCATTGTTGCAGCAACTGGAGGCAGCTGCGGCGTCGGCGGCAATGGCAAGGGCAACGGCAACGGCAAGGGCGTCGCTTGCCTTTGAATATGATTTGGATTTGGATTTGGTATTGGTATTGGATTTTGGCTGAAATCAAGTGGCAACGACAACGGCAATGGCAACGGCGCTGCTACATCAGCAACAACAGCTGACAATGTGGCCGACTGCAGCAGCGGCGGCGGCGGCAATAATGGTGGCAACGGTGGCACTGTTATATCCAATGGCAAATACAATTTCGGCTTCAATTTGCCGGATAACCGCTGTATGGATGATGTTGTAGCATGTTGTTGTTGTTGTTGTTGTGTTGATGGTTGCGGTTGTTGGTGCTGTTGCTGTTGCTGGCGTCGCGGTTGACGAATGCGACTTTGTCGCTGCTGTTGATGAGGACGATGATGATGATAATGTTGCTGTGGCTGATGATGGTGATGATGATGTTGCTGCTGTTGCTGTTTGCCACGTTGCTGCTGCTGTTGTTGGTGTTGATATTTTCGCTGCTGTTGCTGTTGTGTTGTCGCTGTGGGCACCTGCAACAAAAGGGTTTGTAATGTTTGAAGTGACTCTGGCGCCGTCGCCGCTGCCGTTGCGCTTGTTGTGTCTGCTACTGCTGCTGCTGCTGCTGTTGTTGTTGTCGTCGTTGCATGCTGTTTCTGTGCTTGCTGCTGCTGCTGCTGAAGCTGTTGTTGCTGTGATTGTTGTAGCGTTTTTTGTTGCTGCTGAAGCTGCTGCGATTGTTGCTGTTGTAGAAGCTGTTGCTTTGGACTCACATAAACTGTTAACGATTTGCGTTTCTTCAGTTGAGGTATGCCATCCAAAATGTTGGCGGCGGCGGACGCCTTTTCAGCTGCACTCGTCGCTGAGTCGATTTTCAATTCGTGTTGCTGATGCTGCTGTTGGTGGGTGGTGTGCTGTTCACTGGCACCACCGCCATTCTCGGCCCTATTCAAATCCAAGTATCCGAGCAGGGTCTGCTGTTTGGACTTATCGTTCTCCAGCCATTGACGCTGCTTTGTCTGTGAGCTGAGGCAGCGATTTTTAAAGCTTTGCCAAGAGTTTAAATAACTGATGCAGGCATGACAAATATGCAGCGATAAACGATCCACGGATGTGATCTGAAATGTTGTAAGGGGAGAAGAAATAGTTATATAAGTAACTAGATAACAAATTGCATTGACAAACATATAAGAGAAAAGTTAAAGTGTTTTTCATAATAATGCAGTATGTAAACTAGCGTTGGTGCATTACAAGTTATCGCAACCATTCTCTTTTTTAACCTGCACATGTTATCGATAACTCTAAGACCTTAAAGTATGGACTAGAAAAAATACCAAAGATATAAAAGACTAAAGTTCAAATATCATTCAAGGTTAGCATGTTTCAAAGTTTGATTTAGGTTAAGAATATCGATATCAAATTCCTCACTTCAACTTGTTGTGTGTTATTCATTTGATTTGTTTGACAAAAAAGAAAACTATAAACCTGACCCAACAACTGGCATAGCTTCACAGGCTCACATTACATGGTTTAAAGTATGTATTCAACGACTTCTTTGTGTACATAGCCATACAATAATAAATATGGATGCATGGGAAGAAGTACATATGTATGTGTGGGCTCACTCCCGCATCCTGATTGCTAAAATAAACTCACACCTTCGTTTAAAGTGTGACCAGCAGTTGGGAGTTTTCCGTATCGAAAGACAACAAACATTTTGTTTCGGATGCAGCCTTTTCACTAGACTCTATTAAAGTCAATGACCTGCTTATAATTATATGCAAAACTCCAGTGTTGCAGTCGACCACACACACACTCACACACACAAATACCCATACCTATAATAGTGAAATTCAAATGCATGTTGCATGTCCTTTTGCCTGACAGCATTTTCTGTGTGTTTTGCGCATGTATGGGTAATATCTGTGTGTGTGCATATGTATGTATATATATACAATGACCATGTAAATCCAATTGCATATAAGTGCGTAATATTATGTACTCGCTTCTATGTGCATCCGAATGTCGCATATTAGGCATATGTATGTATGTATGTACATACATATATATGTATAAACATCTAATTGTCACTCTGCATTGTGTTTGTGCATAATGCGCTTTTAATTGTCAGTAGCATGGGACCATTTTGGCTTTTCAATTAAAAGTTTGTTCGCATACATGTATGTATGTATGTTAATGCATGCACGTGAGCATAAAAAGTTCAAAGCATTGGAATACTAATGGTAGCTCAATCATTTAATCTATTTCTATATGATGTTTTTTTAAACGCAGCAATAATAGGGTTGGCCTAGTTAGAACTAAAAGTTTAAGTTGTATAGGTAGTTGCAGATACATAACCCTTTTTTAAAGATTCCTCTAGCACAGATGTTTACATTTATGTTGGCAACAATCGCGATAAGCGTACATTATCGATTAGTTTTGCAACGATAGTTGTTTAGACATTGAAAGATCAGAGATGCAACCAAACAATATTTTAAAAAGTGCAGCATTAGCATTGGCTTCTGTTACTTTCTTAGAAATCCTCACACACACACACACACACATAAATACGTATAGAAAAAAATTTTTGTTTACTCATGTATACATATAATGGTGTGTGGGAGTATTTAAATGCGAATTGAATTTGATCATCGTAATTGACACCGTTTTTTTATATCGTTTAACAAAGGTGTATCGATAACAAGTGGCCAATGTGACGGCCATAGGACCATTGCCAATGTGTCAAATTTTGTGTAAATGACAAACGAAACAAATACATAACGGCACAAAGGCGAGACGAACACAAGAAGCAAAACAGAGCCGCAAATAATCTACTCTATTGTTGCCCTGCCGGCAGCAAGCAAATGTATTTGACAGTTTGCAACAACTCACGAGAGACAGAAGAGGAGAGAGAGAGCGAATACATAATGTAAATAATGTTTATATATGTACACACACATTGTGCACATTTATTTACTCACTATTGCACATATGGCGCAGGTGATACTGATGCGCTTATTTTTGCATCTTTTATGCTTACATGCAGCTTTAAGGTTTTTGTATTGCATTAAGCAGCAAAGATGCTACACTACCACCATTCCCACCCACCACCCCCCTCCACACACCACCTTAACAAACTGAGCAGATGCGTTCACAAGTACATAATTATATGTATATGTACACACATGTATGTACCCCAGGTTATATATATATATAAGTATATATATGTACAAATGTCCTTTCTGTACACACACACACTCACACAGAAACACTCATTCCATATAGTGTTTCCTTCCACTTGGCTTTGAAGGGTTTTCGATAATATGTTGTTCATTCACCTTGCCTAACCAACCCCACCCCCCCGCCGTTCCATCTCTTCAAATACCACCCAACCACCCGCACAGCGACATTCAGTGGCTGTTGTTGTTGTTGTAGTTGTTGAGCACATCTCTTTCTCAAGTGGCTGCACCGAAGATGGCGGCATAATCACAATTGGATACAGATACCACCACCAAAAGCCTTCTGGCTTAGGCGGGCTGCAATAAAGAAGGAGTGCGGCCGGACCTGAGGGGCAAGGGGTAAGGTGTTTGACTTTAATAAGCATTTTGTTGTTGTTGCTTTCGTTGTTGAGGTTAAATGTGCATTGGAATTGAAGATGAAAATTGCGATGCTTTCTGCTTAAGTTAACCACTAACTATGTTAAAAGGAAGTTGCGGGCTAATTTGCTTATTGCCAAGTCTTTACACACACACACACACACACACACAGTGACATGCATTTCCATTTTAAACTCAAAACAGCTTCAAATAAATCGCTTTGGATTTAAAAATAGCTTAAATGTTTATTTTGTTTAAATGACAAAAATCAAATGAATTGAAACCGTTTTTGTTCAAAAACCAGCCATGCCAAACAAATAACTATAATTTATAACACAAAATGTTTCACCTCAATGGAAAAGAGCTTTGTGTTTAATTACGAAATAATCAACGTTTTTTTTTTTGCTTGAAAATAATCGTTAGAAACCCTGAAGGATTATGAAAACCTTTATACAATAATTATTTTGCAAGCGCATTTGTACAAAAAACAAAAAATGTTGCAAATCATTTGAGCAACAGTCAGGCTAGCGTTTTTAGAAAGTTAAAAGGAAATCTTTCATCCATCAATATAACAACAGCAGCAACAACAACAACAACAACAAGATGCAGTAGCAGCTGCCGCAATTGCTGGCACAGCAGCTGCTCTGTCGCTGTTTATGTAGCTGGCCACCACCAGGTGCAATAATCATCAGCGATGCTGGCCAGAATCAAGACGGTGTCGCCTCTCTCTCTCTCGTGTCTGCCCGGCACAGTTTGGCCCAGCAACGCCACATAATCTCTGGAGCCTGAACGAGTTTTTGGGTTCTTGTGTTTCTTCAATACTTCTTATCTTCTTCGGCGTATTTACTTTTGTGTCCTTATTCGTCGATATTGTAGTATGTGTGTGTGTGCGTCCTGCCCAACAAAAGTAACCCTAAACATTGCACGAAGTGCCGATCCTCACCGGCTGTTGTTGTTTCTGTTTTCTTTGCCGTATTAAATTACACACCAAGCTAGCTATATAAATACAAAAACATTTTTAGTCAGGTGTAATGTAACAATAATTTACAGTTACATCGATAAATCGTTATCGATTCTATATTAAATTTGCAATTCACAATATACATATTCATATGTAATTGTGTGTCTGTGTGTGAATGATGTGCTCTCTCATTGAAGTTATTATCGAAGCCATCTCTCACGCGCTCTCTGTCTCTCTCTGGAACGATTTTCTGATCAGAGAAAGTTTTTTCTGTTTTTTTTTTTTTTTGCTGCTGCTGTTGCTGATGATGTGTAACCGAAATTCGATGCGGGACGCAGGCGATGGCAACAACTGCACAACTTCACCAGGTTAATCTGCTTGAACACAACAGACCGAAAAACCACTCAGCTTGTATGTATGTATGTGTGTACTTTTGTTTCTGCCCTGCCCTCACAACTGCCGTTCTACTCTCTATACGTGTGTGTGTGTGCATGTGGTCCGCCTCCAGATAACAAGCGAACCGCACAGCGATGACGCCAACCAAATGGTCGGTTGTATACATGTGCTTATTCGCATGCATGTGTGTGTGTGTGTATATTGGTTGAGCTGCTGCTGCTGGTGTATTCACCATGAAATCGAGCCAAAGCGAAACCAAAGAGCAGCCCCAGCACACCAGCCAGCCAACCAACCAGCCAGCAAACAGGCACCAAAGCAAGCACCAAGTACACGCAGCAACAACGTGCCGACGACGACGACGACGACAACAACGATGATGATGACGATGACGACGACGACGACGCCGACGTAGATGATGTTGTCGTTGCCGGGGGCGCAGGCCAAAGAGTCGTTGTTGTCGGCGCTGCGTCGTTTTGCAGCAACAGCAACATCATCAGCAGCAGGCAACCATTTTGTGCTTAACGAAAAGTGGATGACGACGATGAGGGCGACTCTGGGTTTTGGCTGGCTCAGCTGTGCGCTGCTGTTTGTGTGCCCTCTGAAAGAATCAATAACCGAGAGCTCTGAGAGCACCAGGCAACAGCAGGCAAGCAAGCCAGCAAGCAGGCAAGCAGCCAGGCATTCAGGCAGCAACAAAGCAACGAAGCTAGCGAAGCCCACAAATCCAAAAGGCAGTTTCACACATTTCGCTCTTGTCGTATTTTCCATTTCTTCTTTTCATTTTTGCTTCTTATGATTGTGTGTGTGTTTGTATGCGTTTTTGTTGTTGTTGTTTTTTGAACGTTTTGCGTTTTACTTATTCCCTTTTGTGCGGCGGCTGCTGCTGCTACTTTGCCCCAGAGGTGCCTGCACCGGATATCATCAGCCCAGCGAGGAGTCACTAAATTGGAAGCCAGTGAAGGACATGACAAGAGCGCGCGCGCAAGCAAAAGAGAGAAAGATAGAGAAAGAGAGAGACGAATCAAGGAATCATGTGCGAGGGGGGTGGTCAGGGTAATGAGAGCGTAAAACGGAAATAGACTGGACTCTGGTCTGGGTCTTGCCTTTGCGCTGATACAAATCAAGACTTGGACTCTTGGACACGGGCTAAGTTATATTTGTTGTGGCAACTGAAAACTTAAACTAAGACTGGAGGGCACACCGTTGTCCATTGATCGTCGTCCGTCTTCCAATGGCTGCAAATTCAATGGAAGTGAGTCGAGCAAAAAATTATACGTAATTGCTCTGGCGCTGGGCAGGCACAGCAGCAGCAAAAGCAGAAGCAGATATGAAACAAACCAAGCGCGACCCAAGCTCCATACAAACAAGCATATGCTACACACACACACACGTATACACATACGCAAGCGTACGCACACACATCTCTTCCTCTTCCCTCGCTTTGGTACGCTCTCAATCACACATAGACGGTGACGGCCTCGAAAAATTTTGTATTGCCGTTGAACGGCAGCGGTCGGTTCGGCCGGCGCCGCTGCCGCTCATTGCTCTCTATGTTTTGTGCTGCTTTTTCGTATCATGCACGCGTTCTGCTTAGTGATGGACGCACGAAATTTTTGTTGTATTCGTTGCGAAAAAAAACAATTCATTTCAATAAAAAGCCTTTAAATATTCAATTACTGAATTTGCTAAAAAAAATTAAAACTCAGATGGATCGCAAGTAATGCCGATTTATAAATTAACTGTCGATAAGTTTGCAAGCACGCACTTAATTCCCATCTCTAGGTATTGTGACGAGCAGCGGCAAAATTTAAAGAGTATGGAAAGAAGAAGCAAAAGCAACAGCAAACGAAATTTGTAAATAATAAACAATGAGGCATCATAGTTTGTTGTTATTATTATTATTATTTTTTTTGTATAATATACATTCGTGCTGGCCCATTTTGGCTAGCCGGCCAATTCTAACCTCAATCCGCTACACGGGAATAGGAATGGAATGGGCAAACAACGAATCCCAGCCAACAACACGCCAGCTGCCAACGTAGCACACGAAATGCCGATGACGACGACCACGACGTCAACGTCGGCAATCGAGCAACAGCAGCAGCAGCAGCAATAGCGAGCGACAAACCAGCCAAGCAAGCAAGCAAGCGAGCGAGCCACAGGCAACGCCAGCCAGCCAGCCAGCTAGCGACAACCACAACGACAGAGTTACACCAATACCAATAAACGGCTTTGGCGATGGCGATGGCCGTCGCGTCGTCGTTGGGCATCGTGACTTGGCACTTCAAAGCAAAGCCAGAGCCGGAGCATATGTACATAGGCATGGACAAACGAGTGTGCTCGATTCCGATACCGATTCCGTTTCCAATGATGATGATGTTGCTCACTGGCAACAGCCACTGACGACTGACTTGTATGGAGATGAGGTAACGAGAAGAGGGCACGGGGAATCGTATAGAGGAGAGAATGCTGCAGCTGGCAAACGAGCAAAACAACGTTTGACTCGGTCTCTCGTCATCGACATCGCCATCGTCAGCGCCAGCGCTTGCACAATCAAATGGGGCCAGCAGCAGCTCGCGTCTGATGAGGCATATTTTACTTTTGGTTTCGAATTTAACCTCACTTTCTTGTTTTTTTTTCTCTCTTTTTTTTGTTTTACTATTTTATATTTATATTAAGCGATATAGGAAGTTATTAAGTTGATTGAACATTTTGTGTTATCGATTACACACGACTATGGTCGCTGCTCGGCAAGAGTTGGGCGTATGGATGGATGGCTCATCATCCATACAGTTCGGGTGTGGCTGCCGGCTTACTCCGGCTCCGAAATGTATCGGGGAACGGGAGCACACAATTGTGTGTATAACAGTTTCGGTTTGGGCAGCACACCGGCGGAGGCAGGAGTAGCAGCAGCACCACCAGCAGGTAGAAATGAAATCTCTCGACATCGAAAATGTGTGGATGAGTGTATTACGTATATGCATACATACATACATTAATGTGTTTCTGTGTGTAGGTCTGTCTGTCTGTCTGTCAACTCTTTTCATCGTCATTTTGTCTACTCACCTTGATATTTACGCAGTTGTGTATTTTAGTGGCCAGCGGCTCCTTATCGGCCGCATAACTGTTAATAATCGAAATGCATTCGCTGGCGGGAGCAATGCATAAACGACAGCAGCTTTGTCGCTGTCGCTGATTTTGTTCTTCCATCGTTGTATCGCCCGCTCCGCTTACTCCTGTTCCTGGTATTGCTGCTATTGTTGTTGCGACAGCGTCGCACATTTTTTTTTGGATCAAACGTTTGAATTTAACGAGTGAATGGTTTGCTGCTGTTCTTGATTGCTTTTCAATATTTTGTATATTTTTTTTTTGCACGTTTTCACTTTTATTTCGAATGGGGGCGCAACGCGTTCCGATTCCTCTCACTTTTTTTTTTATTTGTTGCAAATGGTTTTTTTTTGTCGCCTCGACTGCGCGATTGCGGACACTTTTTCGCCGTGTCGTCACATTTCACATCTGCTGCTGCCTGGGCAAGGGCATTTGGGTATCGGTATCGGTTAGTCAAAACGACTCCGTCGTGGTCGTGTGTCCGTTTGCGTTTAGTATGCAAAACAAAATTACACAGAAAAAAAAGAAATGAACGCAACGAGACGAACGACTTCCAACGTGCACCTCAGTAAAATACACGTCCGAACCTTGCGGCGAAACAACAACAAATGACTAGTGCCACTGGTGCTCAAAGAACAATCGATTGCACAAACGATATGGTCGATGGTTAACATTCTGCAAATGACACAACTTAACAGAGTCGGTTAATAAACAGCGATAGCGATAATTGTTATCGACTGGTTTTGTCTTGTGTCCAGGGATGGTGCTTTTTGCTATCGCTGCTGCTCAGCTGTTAATTGCAATTGCGTATTTTGCTATCTACATGATTTGCTTGTGTGCGTGCTGTTTTTTATTTTGTTTGAATCTTTTACACATTCTTACTTTCCTTTATTATTTTCGGTTTGGTTATATATGAGGTTGACCCATTAGAAGAAAACAGGTAAACTTAACGCATCGATGTTCTTGTTGTAATTTTTGTATACTGAATGTTCGAAGCATACATCAACATACATATACAAACATACACAGATCTTTGTAAAATCAATGCAAGCCCTTCCAAAAAAACATGCATATATACATACATACATACATAATTACTTGAATACTTAAGTCCTAATGTTAATCATATTGATGTTTGTATGGATATAAAATGTTAAACGTAGCACGCAATCCCCCCCCTCCCCCCCCATGATTTTGTTCCTATATGTTTTTTAATTTTAATTAAAAATTCCATATATACATATATTACACTACACAGACAAATGACAGTTTATCTGTTGATAGCACATGATTCTGTATGTATCTACATACATACATATGTATATATACATGTGTGTCATATTGGATATGTATGCACAAACGGTGCAGCAATTAAAACTATTTACGGTAAATGGTACAGTGGTTATATGCCTACAGGTGTTTCTTGCTTACGGAAAATTCCTAGCCAACTTTTTAAGAAGTCCGAAATTTTTCCAAACACGCAGAATCATATATTAATTTGTTGTTTATCCAAGAGATACTATGGAAATTTTTGAGAATTTAAACTTGTTTTTGTTATGCAAGAATACGCCTGTAATCGAATAATAAAACATATTTATTATTATCGGACATACATGTCCACCGTTCGTTTGGCCTATACACCTTTAAAGAGCATTAAACACGTTATCAAAATCAAATAAAATAGTCTACATATATATTAATAGGGAGCAATGCACTTATTAAAAGATTAGTCAAAGACCAAAAATTGTATATTCAAAACAAACAGTTAGTTTTGAATGAAACGAATACTATTTTTGAGCATAGATAAACTTAGTTTAAGTAATAATATCATGTAACATAATCAAAATAATTGAAATCATATTTTTTCAAATTTTCCATGCAATTTTTGAGATTGTTCTGAAAAAGTAAAGAATTTTGCATTTTTTTTCTTGAATTTATCAATATTAAGTTTAAATTTGGTAAGAAATGAGAATCAAACTTATTAAATGGAATGCAATTAATGACATATATTTTTTATTTTAAACATCTATAAAAACTAGCCCAACGCCTAAGTTAAGTTAATAATAATGAATTAGGTATAGTTTCAAAAATCGCTATGCATATAACATTATGAAATAGTTTCATTGATTTAAGTTTAAATTGTGAAAATCAATTGCAGTATTTATAATACTCAGATGAAAGCCAAAAACGTGCGGTTTTTTTACGATTGTCATGTGTCAAGCCAAAGATCAAACATACAATGTCCATAAATCTTGTTGCAAATTAATTAAAGAGCCATTTAAATACGAAATCCAAAGAACCAGCTACAAAAAAAAGGAAAAAATAGATAAGCCATTAGGTGGCGATGGGCTATGGGCTGGCTATTAAAGATAAGCCATAGAGTCAGGCGAGCGTTTGCATAAATCGTTCGGCATCCTTTATTTGGGCACAGCAACAGTGGGCTATAATCAATTTGCATGCCGGCTGCACGAAAGTTTTTTTTTTTTTTTGTGCAAAATTTATCACACCGGAAAGCGCATATAACTAATATATATGCATATTTATAACAATGCATGTGCTAAACTAAATTAAATTACATTTATTAAGCGCATTTGAGCTTATCAGGCCCGCCCACACAGAAAAAAAAGTACACAAGTAAAAAAATGGCTTGACTAAAAGATACCCTAAACATTTTTTTGTATATGATTTTTTGGATTTATGTCTTTCAAAGGTAAAAGTTCGTATTAAAAACTGCTTCAAAATTGAGAAAAACCTTATCACGCAACTTTTCAAGATTGATTTGCATATACATTTCAAAACTATTAATAAAAATGCAACCTGCTTAATAACAAGGATTAATTAATTAATAACTCAACTTTATTTCCACATGAGTTATACTAAATGCATTGTAAATATTGATTCCTATAGTATAGCCAAGTGCTGAAAAATCAAGCGATCTTTAGCGTTATTTGCTATTGCCATGGGCATACATACAAATATACGTTTAGATTTATAAATGTGTATGTATATGTCTTATCTGGCGTTGGCTTCACACTTGACGCTTATCACTCAAAAAGCCAAGCTGTATGTATGTATGTACACGCATACACCGGCTGCTGTTTGTCCAGATTTCTGCTATAAAAGGATTTATTGCCGGCCGCATAAAATTCAGTTCGCACACATAGCTTGTACGCGTAGTATCCTATTTTTTTCGAAACCCAACAGCTTTAAATATTTTGTAAGGTATGTATGTACAACAAGTGATTATCAAGAGTCCTGCTGAAACGTTATTGCAACGATTTTTTGGATTAAATTATCTGCTATTCTTTTGGAACCATCGATTTAAAATTGTTTTAATTTTGTTTATTGGTTTTTTTCCTAAGAATTATCTAAAGAACACTAATTAAATGTGCCTAGCACGATTAGTTGACAGCGGTTTTCGTTTTGTTTTTTACGAAAAGATAACTGAATTTGTAAAATTTGATTGGACAGAACGATTTTGATAAGAATTGGCATAAATTTCATATTTAAACATTTTTGTTAAAGAAACTTGAGAAATTACAAATAATGGATTGTTAAATATAAAGCAAAAACTTTTAAACTGTTTACAAAGAGATTTAAATACCAACCACAATTGAGTCATAAAATTGTAATTAAAAATCGATCAGCATTAAATGAGTCTAGCACCACGGTGTCTACCTGTTGGCATTTCTAACGGTGATCCTTGAGACGTCAGTGCGTGTGTGTATGTTAGTATGAATTTTAAAAGCTTCGTTGTTGTGTTTACCGTAAACGAGTCGAGCTTTCTGATGTTCGAAAACAACAACAACAATAACAGCAAAACAATGCACAACAAATACGCACACAAGGCGATTACATTAAAAAAAAAAATGTCGCCTTGTAGCTGGCCCAGCTGGCTCAGCTGGCTTGCCAAGTCTTAAATCTCAAATCTGAGCAAGTGAAGGGCATGACATCACAACAGCAGCTGTGTTAAGACAAAAACAAAAGCGGGCGAACGAATCAAAATAATAATAAAAAACACTTTGCGCCACTGTCAGTCGCTTCAGTGCACAGTTATTTCTCAAGCAAGTCTGTTGAACTTTCGTCCCAACACAATCAAACAAATAAACAGAACGAAATACGAAAATGCATTACAAATTAGCAAGAACACTAATTGTTGTTGCACTATGCAATCTAACGGTATTTTTTTTTTGAAAAATTCATATTTTCTGTTATTTTTCTTTCTTTTACCTTTTACAGATGTCGTACAAAGTGGAGCCACTACCCGATTCATATGCTGGTCTGGGCGAAGGACCGCATTGGGATGAAGCTAGGCAAAGCTTGTACATGGTTGACCTCGAGGCAGGATCTCTAATGCGTTATGATTACAAGCAAAACAAGATGTACAAAACAAAAATTGAGGGCGAAACTCTAGCTGGATTCGTGCTGCCAGTGGCTGGCAATGCGGAAGAATTTGCCGTTGGCTGCGGCAGACGTGTTGTGATTGTTAACTGGGATGGTGTCTCACCCGTGGCAAAAGTTGTTCGCACACTGTTTGAGGTGCAGCCAGAGTATGAGGCAAATCGCTTTAATGATGCCAAGACCGATCCTCGCGGTCGTCTCTTTGCCGGCACAATGCGTTACATTGGCGATGAGTTTGTGCATCGACATGGCGAACTATATATGTGGGAGGCCGGCAGCAATGTGTCGCTGGTGAAGAGTGATGTGGGCATCTCGAATGGACTCGCCTGGGATGAGAAGGCCAAAAAGTTTTACTATATCGATACCACCGATTATGAGGTTAAATCGTATGATTATAATTTCGAAACGGGTGTCGCCAGCAATCCAAAGGTCATTTACAATTTGCGCAAGACCAGTCCCAAGGATCACATCTTGCCCGATGGCATGACCATTGACACTGAGGGCAATCTCTATGTGGCCACATTCAATGGTGCCACCATTTTTAAAGTGAATCCAAGGTAACGTTGAGCAACTATCATAGTTTCTATATATATTCTTATATATAATACTTTTGCATTGTAGCACTGGTAAAGTACTTTTGGAAATCAAGATGCCCACCAAGCAGATCACATCCGTTGCATTTGGTGGTCCCAATCTGGACATACTCTACGTGACCACAGCGGCCAAATTTGATCAGCCTGCACCAGCTGGCACCACCTACAAGGTGACCGGTCTGAATGCCAAGGGCTATCCCGGCGTTAGTCTCAAGATCTAAGATCATATCTATATATATGTATACGAAACTAAAGCATTTTTTTTTTTGTTTTTTAAATAACCTACAAAATTATTACCGATCTAAATGTCGTATATGAATGTTATATAATATTGATGTATTAAATGCATATTACATATTAAAAAGTGGTTTTCTTTATAGCTTCATATCTATAGAATTGCTCTGGCCAATTTATCAGCAAGCCACTTGATCAGCATTGTTAACAGCAAAGTTAACTGTCTTTTGACCTTAAACCAGTTGACGGTCAGTTAATAAATATATATATATATATGAACAACGTTAATCACATCTATCAGTCGCTGATTATATTGAAGCCGTTAAACGTACATACTTATGACAATTATTAGTGGAGTCGCCTATCTTACTGTTTCCCAGTAGATTGTAAACTAAAACATGTTGGCCGAATTCATCTCTTAGCTTCAATAAGTACCACCTGATTCCATCCAAGTTTCTTCCTTAAGTAAGAATATCATTAAAATTTATGATTAGTGTTTAAAGGGAATTTTTTCGATTTAATTACGTGCATAAAATAGTTTAAAATAGCCACACACACACAAACAGTCTTTTAATTATATACATAAATAAG
>JAWNNR010001051.1:0-10996 GCA_035044725.1 Scaptomyza caliginosa | reverse complement strand
GTTTATGCCCTGTTAACTTCGTTCAGTTGCGTATTGCTGGCTCTAAGCCAAGAGCTTAAGTTCCATTAATTTATTCATATAAAAGTGTAAACTTACCGACGGATATAATGAAAAGAAACGCTAGCAGATAGATTGTTGATAGAAACCGCATTTTGATAAATTTGTGTTTAAGTGCTGCAAGTGAGAAAGAAAAATAATTTTATTATTATAAAGGTTTATTTCCGTTCGTTGTATTTTGCATGCATTAAACATTCTTAATGTAGCTACTTATTAACACTGGAATGCCCACTTTTAAATTAAGTTACCAAGCATAATATTGTAATTTATGATACCACAAAGCTATTTTAACAACAAAGTCAAGTAATGCAAAGCAGCCAAAATACTCTCTTTCTAGCCTCTTACTACAGTTTAACTTTTCGCAAAGACCAATAAAAATACCAACAATAATAACAACAAAAGCAATAGCAATGGGTTGCTTAATGCGTTAAACTTTTGCTGCAACACGTAACTCAAGTTAGGCTGCACTTGGAGTTCAGTTGCCTGGATGGTTATGGTTGTGTCTTTCTTTGTCCCTCTATCTCTTTCGCTCTCTTTTCTCTCTATTTGTCTAACAGTTGGAGGCACTTGGATAGCACCTGGCCAAGTGTGGCTAAAGTGAGTTTGTTGTTGTTCCGTAAAATATTGAAAGCAATTTTGTAATCAAAAAATACAAAAAGAGCAAGTAGAAGGAGGAACCAGAAAGCTTTATAAAGTAATAACTATAAAGAAAACTGCAGCGATTTTCCAAACCACCCACAAATATTCACACCCACACACACCTCCCCGCACATGCACGCACACTTTGGGCTAAAAGTTTACCAGCAAAACGGAAAACTAAACGAACCACAAAATGTTCCCAAAAAAAAGCAAACAAAATAGCAAAAAAAAAAAAAGAGAAAAAGAAATGTTCATATGAGAAATATTCCCAACATTTAAAGTTTAAAATCGGATTATAATAATCCCCTTAGCCCCATGCAGGACCAAAAAATTTGGGGACAATCTCCATCCCCCACTTTTGACATGTTGTAATCTTTTGTGGCTGCAAAAAGAAAGACCTCAAAACTCATGTGCTATGCACAAATGGAATTCCCTTATACAAAAGCATTTTTGGCCCATTGAGTTTCTCTTAATTGCTTTAGCTTCATTAACAGCAGACGTAAAGAGTGAAGAAAGAGAAGAAAAAAAAACATGGAAACAACTTTTTAATTTATGCATTGACAAACTTGAGGCCAACTCCCAACTGACCCCTTACTTTCATTTCCCGCGCCTTTCATTGAAAACTAACTGGTAGATGGGTCAAAAAATACAACAACAACAAACACATCAACAGCAACAACAGCAACAACAACAACGACAGCAGTAGCAGTGGCAGTGGCAGTAGCGTCTTCTGGCCCTGGCCAAAGGGAGATAAGCCGCAAACTGCAGTCCAGGCACAAGAATTTCGCACAGCAAGACAGTGTGTGAAGAATAGTGAAGAGAGCAGGGTGGAGTATGGGGTGTCGAGTGGCTGGCAGCAATTCCTGGACCAAAGAGCGAACAAAAATTGCACACAGGGCAAAAGCGCAGCATCCTTTTAATTGGTTTTCGGTCAAACAGTGTAGGAAAAAAGAAGAGAGGATAAAAATAAAAATAAAATGCAAGTAGAAAACACTTTTTAAAGCGTTTCTTTGAGTTGACTTTGCGCCAACAGAAACTAAAACTGGAACTTGTATGGGGATTGGGCTTTATCAGCTACTAGTTTAGCTGCCTCTGGGGCAGTGGACACACAACCCTTTGATACGCTTAAAGTGCTATCTTAGTCTCTTTTCAACGACAAAATGCGCTAATCGAACTGGCAGACAACAAATGTGGCTCGTACAAGGGAAACATAAGCTTGAAGTCTGAAATAATATATTAAAGATAACTTTCATTAACTTTAAAACTGTTTCAATCAGCATGATTTCTTCATGCAAATTGATTTAATACATATACGAGTATTAAGTATCCTTATTTATTAATTTAAACACAACTGGAATTGGTTATCCTCTATCACTCCAGCACTGTGTATCAATTGAGAAATAATTTTTAACTATATACTAAAATCACTTTTCGTTTGATTATAAGATAACTCGTTCTTTCACAATGTCCCATTAAAATCTCTTCAACAGCAATGGAGTAACTTTACCCTACTATTATTCCTGGAACAAAAATAGATAGTCAAAACTTTGAACTTTGAGGTGGCTGAGAGGCTTAGCAACTTGCACCCTGTTTTGCCTTTTATTTATTTACTTTTTTTTGTTGCTCTTGTCTATTCTTGCTCATATATTGAAAATGGCAAGGTAAAACTTTACAAATTTGCAGCGTAAATGCTGAACTATAGATAGATAGATGAAAATAAAAAAGAGAAAAAATTGGAAAAATCGAAAAACGAAGTGGAGAACTTTTGCGATGCCACACACAAACTTTTGGCCATTGGATGCACATATCAAAAGTTCTTTGGGCAAATACTAGAACAACAGGCAGACCTTTGGGCGATTGAAAAATATTTTCATATGTAAATTTAGCAAACGCTTCGTGTTGTTGTTGTTGTTGTTGCAGCTGCAGCACACACAGACACAGGCACACACACATACACTATATTTATCGATATGCATGTTGCCTACTTGCATCTCAAGTGCAACAACAGTAACAACAATAACAATAACACTATTTTTGTTTGCCTTCGCTGAGTGGCAAAGTGCACAAAAGTCTAACTAGAAATTTCTTCTTGTTTTTTTCATTATGGCTGCTCTGGTGCCTGTTTTTGTTCTTGTTCTTGTTGTGGTTGTTGGATTGTTGGCTGCGGTTGCCTGCGAAATTTTGTGGCATGTGGAAATTTATTTCATAATCTCAACAGCAACAACAACTGCAGCACAGGCCCAATACACACACACAAAGCAAAAAAAAAAAAATATATATATATAGAGTAAACATTTTGCATATGAGAACCACGAGTAGCTAAGCATGTAATTTATATCCTTGAACCCGTTCTCGCTCTCGTGCTTGTCCAACTGCCTCTCTTTCCCTGTCTCTCTCTTCGCCTTGCAATCTATCTATGCAGTTATTGTATTGCATACTTGCAGGGGCAGCCGCAATAGGAGCTGCGGCCTTTGGTTCTTTTAGAGCTGCAATAAATTTGCCTCTGTTGCGGCCATGCTTCTTCTTCTTCTCCCGCTACTGCTTCGGCTTCTGCTTTTTCTTCATTGTCCCACCCTGATGTTTTTTTTTTTCTGTTGCTCATGTGCAATTTTATTTGGCCACATAAATTGTTTACCAATTTTCACAAGTTTGTCTGTCTAACAATGTCTGCATGTGTATATATATGAGTATGTGTGTGTGGCAAGTCCTTGCTTTGATTCTCAATGCTAAAAGCGGTTTAATAGCACTCTGGCAACCTTTTGATTTAGCGCCTTTCTCTCTCTTTTTGTCTTTGTTGCCAATGCATCTGTCTGAGGACTAAAACTGTTTTGTTCTTTCGACAAAATTTTCTAATTGGGACATTTGTGAAATGCCAGAAAAGTCAGCACAATGTGTGTGTTCGCAACACACAACTAAACTGATAGAGAACCAAACAGAGAGAGAGAGAGAGGGAGACAAAAAGCTAAAGTCTATAAATTCTTATAGTGATATATGTTAAAAGTGTTAATGTGTATGTGAAAAATTCATGTTTCGACTTTCTTAGTTTCTGTTAGTATATTATTTTCGCTTCAAGGCTTTAAACTAAAGTGCATATAAATAATTGAAGTAAAAACTAATAAGACTAAGCATGTTCATTTTAAAACTTATTCAAAAGCATTTTGATGCTTTTTGTCAACTTGGTAGCTTAAAAGAAAACATTTTCTTCAGACTAACGCTTTTAATTGAAACAGTTATTTGAGCTCGCAACTTATTGTGACAGCATTTTGCATTTGCATCTTCTTTTCTTATTACTCAGCTGAACTCTGGTTTCCATCAACTGTCGCATAAAAATTGCAGCTTTTTGCATTTTCGCTTGAGCGCGCATCACTTTATCAGCATTAAATTTCATTTTAATTAAATGCAAATACATTACGAAACTTTATCAAGCCAGGCAAAAAAAATACACATACATATGTATAAAAAAAAGGCAGAGCTGATAAAAGTGAAGAAAAGAGAAACAAGATGGCTGGAATATTATAGCGTAAAGGCTTGGGCAATAATTCTGAAATATTCCCACAACGACGCACCTTAAGCTAATTAACGCAGGCCGCCAGAGTTTTGCCGTTGGAAATTTTTGAAAAATCTCTCGCATAAACCACAGCAACAGCAGCAGCAGCGGCAGCAAAAAAAACAGAAACTGTGTGACCTGAGAAATGCCTTTAGCTGATGTGAAGAAGAAGAAGAATAAGAAGCAGCAGCAGTAGCTGAAGAAGAAGAATGCGTTGTCCTTGCAGGTGGCAGTAAAAAATTGTTGAAATTCCTTTTGCACTGAACTAGCCTCAGAGCGCACAGCTCATTAAACGCTTGTCACCAGTTGCTCTGGGAGGGCAGTGGTGGGCGGAAAGGGTTGAAAGGGGGTAGCCAGGTAGCGTAATCCGGTACAGCTTAATGCACCCCTTGGCCGTGCTAAATAGCTTTCATTATTTACTTTATTTTCGCATAAAGCTCGCCCAACCAACAAAAACAAAAACACTTCTTTCTTGGGACATTTTTATGGCCCAAAAGATAAATAGGTAGAAAATGCAATGACAGAGAGAGCACCAGACAGCGAGCGAGAGAAAGAGAGAGAGGGAGAGAAAAGAGTATGTTATTAAGATTGTTGTTTTACAGCATTTGTAGTTTGTTGGCTTAAAAGCCAAACAATCTGGAGGTCCTTGGCCTTTATGAGCAGGCACTAGTTGGAGTCTAATAAATCATGACGCATATCAATCAGTCAATCAAACATGCCCCAGAAACTTGTCTACATATTGATTGTACGCAACAGCAACAGCAACAACATTTTTTCTGCCTGACTCAGCAGTTTTGTGTCAACAACAACAACAACAACAAGAACAAAGAAAAAAACGAAAGAAAAAGATGAGGAAAAACTATGCCATGCATTTGACATTTTTCGTCAATGATACAAGCAGAAAATTGAAGAAAAAAGAAAAGAAAATTGTAACCAAGGAGCACAACAAGACATGTGAACAAACAAAAGGACGAAGCTAAAACCCAAGAAGTCCTTTTCCCAAGTCTCGTTCTCTCTCTTACGGAACGCATGAGTTCATGAGAGCAACTTTTGTGCAGTTGACAAGTTTTGTTTTGCTTTGTTGCTATTGGCGTGCTACGAAGTGGACATTTTTTTGTTTGGTGCCACGCCCACATGGCAATTGGCTCACAAAATTGCCTAAATTGACTGATTGAAATGTATTTAGTGATAGGCACAATTGGGAATGAAGGAAACTAACAATTTAACAACTACAAATTATGTTGGGCTTATAGAAATAGTTGAGAAAACTCGAAGCTTTTAAAGTTAATTATCATCCAATTATGCTGAATTGATTGATAGAACTTATTCATATTTACTGTCTATAAATAAACTTGGGATAATAAAAAAATTTATGTTTTTTTTGTTGCTTTGCTAGTTGTTTTGAATTTAATATTTCATTATTTTCTTTAGTATTCATATTTTTAATATGTGCTCTAAATATAAAATTCAGGTATTCAATTCAATAAAACTTAATACAAATACAATTCCCATAAACTTTTATATACAATTTTTACATAATATTTAATAGAGCAGTTTTAAGTATTTTTTAAAATTATTATTTTATACATCAAGTATTGTTATTCTGTGACACTAATAAAAAGAAACTAATATCATCTTATTATTTACTTAATTTCATAATCTTAAATAAAAAACTAAACATCTTTACAAAAATAAATACAGATTCATCAGCTTTAGCGGAAGTTTTAAACTATACTTGAAATATTTATCATATAAATGTACATTTTTAAGATCATGACATAAATATTTAGTTGAATTATACTCATAAATAATGGCAATAAAAGCTTAAAGATACAAGAATTACTTTGGTTATACTATAAAGTTTTAATCTTTATCTTATTGAACCTTTCGTACCTTGTCAAAGTCCAACAATAAATGCAATTTAGAATACTTTAATAGATATTTTTGTTTGTTTATTTATTTCAACGTGGTTATTCAAATGTTTTCACAGATTTGAACACTTTTTTCCTGGTTAATATTTGTGGCAAACAATTCAAATGCAGTTTGCTGTCGTCGCAGTTTTTGATCGTATTAGTGTGTGTACTTTTTGCTTGTGTATTGGTTGCTTTAACTGCTTTTTGTTTTGACTCTTACCATGCCACACATACGTGTTGTTTTTTCTTATTTCTCTTTATTTTTTTTTAGTTTTTTATGTATTTTTGTAGCGTTTCTTGTGACGTTTTTATGCGCCGTTTCTTATCTCATTTCGCGTATCACGGAACTCGTTAAAATCACCTTAGAACACGTGACTGCACGTCATGCACACACAAACACACACACACTTATATATTCACATATGTGCATAGTACAGGTGAAGCAACAGCTCTAGACTCACACAGGCACACACGCACACACACACACACGAACAGACAGAGAGCCGCTGAAATTTATGACTGGCTAAAACAAAATGTACCGTTAGGTCGATCGCCGGCTTCTTGCTTCTGCTGCTGTTGTTGCTGCAATGTCAAAAACACAAAAACCACTGAACGAAATTGCAAAGTATGAACACACACACATAAGCGCATGCAGTGTTGCACACTAATACACTGAGCAAGAAGCAACGTGAGCTTCAAATCGCGTAATTGTTGCTGCAAGCTCTGTTTGAATTTCGTCCTTTTTTATTGTTGTTAAGTTTGTGGTGGTAGCCAGTAAAAGGCAAAACAGCGACGGAGCGTAATTCGCAATGGCATACCTCACGCAAAGGCAACGCAACGAGAACTGAGCTAAGGACTCGCGAAACACCAAAAAATTGCCGAGTCGCAAGCCCATTGCACAGATTGTTCTTTTTCCTCCCACAAACAAGAAAACGAATGCCACACAACCAGCCACGAATGTCAACAGTACGAACGGAATCACGAAGCTGTTGTTGCGCTCGTGCTTTGACGTTTCGAAACGAGAGAGAGAGCGCTTTTTGGTTAAGTGTGTCAACTCAGTGAAGGGGAAGCGCCTGGAGTGGTGAGCAATTTTAATAATATGCTGCTTGTGAACTGCTTGCCATACGTTTCTCCTTTTGCAACTGCTTATATTCATTCTGCTTGTGTTCACCACGCTTCCCCTTAATGTGCCTTAACCAACACATTTCCCCTTTTCGCACCTCTTGCTGCACTGCTTGCTTTTAATATCAAGCCCAAAAGTATGCAACTATATAAATAAAAAAAGACAAAATAACACGTGAATTTAGTTTACTTAAATTTAGCACATAACATTAAAATAACACCAGTACCAGTACTCAAAGAACACAAAGAATCTAGATATACATATATAAATATATATTTATATGCATATCCAACCATTGGTAACTCAAAACCTTTTGAACAACACCTTTAGACCGACCTTTTTGCCTCCCGTTTGCTGGAAATTGGCAATAAAGTTAATGTTTAAATAACAATCGAATAGAAATTTTACTTGTGTTTTGTTTCGATGGAAAGACAATCTACATCGCTTAACTTACTTCCGCCTCTGTAATGATAATAATAATTATTAGCAATTATCTTTAAGACAAAAAATATTTACTTACTAACTCGTGTATGTGTATTTGAATTACAATTTGTGTGTGTGTGTGTGTGTGTGTGTGTATATGTGTGTAAAGGATCACAATGCCACTACACTGACTAGCTGTCAATTAGAATATCGTGTGCAATTTCGTATATATTTATTGTACCATTGTGTTGTGTTCCGCGTACTGAAGGTTGTAATTTTTACTTAATCAAATATAATCCAAGCTGAGTAATTTATTTACTTACTGTTTTAATATTGTATGTATGTATTTATATATGTCGGTATCTATGTATGGGTTAAATACTCCTGTAAGAAAAGATTTATGAAAATAATATGGTTTTAATAAAGTAAAAACATTTCACTTACGCTTGCAAGGAAATTTATAGTATGAATTAATTTGTTTTTTTTTTTGGTTTGAGTTTTGTTTATATTTTTTTTATATTTATATGTTTTTTAGAAAAACTTTCACTTTTCGCCTAAACATATTTCTTTTTGTGTGTTGAGTTTATTTAGTTTTGTGTATTGTTTCCTATGTGAGTCCTTGTCTCAGACTGATTCTGTATTCGAGCTTCGAAACTTAGCTGCAAGCAAAACTTACAAATAAATAACGAAGCCTACTTAGATTCATATAGTTTTACCTATAACTAATCTATTCCTTGGCTAACCACATCGACAAGTGTCATTGAACTTAATGCTAGTTGCACTAAATATCCTTCTAGTTGCCCCAAATGTCTCAAATGCTAATGACTTTATTGTCTCCCCAGTTGTCTGCATAATTTGTATCATATTTTAGCATAGACTCACTCTCCTTTCAATGCTTGCCAAGAAACTAACTAGCAGTAAAATGTTATTTTGTTGTACAAGTTGTGGGCGTGGCTGGAGGCTAATGAACTGTAAATGTGTTGTTCCAGTTGCTGCGGCCACATCAGCATAATTGGCAATCTTTTTATGATTATGACATTTTGCGCTTCAAGTGTTTTGCTCATTGGCAATCAAAACTATTATTCCATTTACATACACACACACACACACACATGACGAAGCACTTTGATTCAGTGTGTGTGTACTTTTACTTCACATTTTGATTTACAATTATGCAGCTGAGTCTTTTTTTGCAGACTAAAAGTCGCCTCGTTAAACATTTGGCACTGCATCAAACTGACTAGGCTATAAAGTTTCCAGTTGGCTAAAACTACAAAAAAAAAAAAACAACGATTTTGATTAGTGGGAATACTTTAACTACTTTGTGAGTAAATTGACCTTATTCAGTATGTGTAGTTTATTCAAAAAAGAAATTGATTCATTCAGGTTTAAGGTTGACATACAACATCATATACAAATTAGTATTACATTACAAGAAATACTAATTTATTTATATATTATGTATATTTTAATACAATAAAGCAATCCAATGCTTAACAAACCGCCAGATCCAACGCTGGGATTTAGCTTTGAGACGAGTGAGTGAGTGACGTATTAATTGTAAAAATAAATGATCCAAACTAAATTGTCTTTTTTATGCCATAGCGGACTTCTTTACGAGTAGCGCCGCGAGGTGACCATAAGGCGGCTTCCTAGCACATCCTGAGAATAAGTTACGAGCAGCGTAATTAATTAATAATGTATCTAATTTATTAAAACATTTGATATATATGTATTTTTATATATTTATGTTAATTTACACAACGAAAAAGTCTATTAAAATAATCGTTTCTTGAAAAACTTCGATTTAAATTAAAGCTATGAACTATTTTATTTTTTATTTACAATAGATATATCTTAACACCACAAGTATAAATATTGCTAGAAAATATCCGAACCTCAGGCTTAGCGCAAGAGAACTTTTTTTTTTCTTTTATAAATAATAATCAGTTTCGCAGATGTTGGATCCATAATACATACAGAAAGATTTAAATGTATTTGTTTATCGGTACACACTATGCATGTGGCCGAATTAGGTTCACTTAGGAAAGACATTGGGTGGACATGTGTAGTAACAGCTAAACCTCAAGGCAAACTTACCTGCGACGCCAGGCAGATCCTTGTTAAGAAAAATCATAAAACATTTTGGGCATTGCCCATTTTCTGTGTACCTGAAAATGGTTTAATTTTCGCTGTTTTATTTGTTGTGGCAACAGATGGCTCACATATTGGGTATTATCGACCCAGATTATACCCTTAGTAGGTAGCTTTGAGTTTGGGTATATATATAGGATGTCGTAGCTACGATCCTTAGTTTATTTCAATTTCAGAAGTGGTTGTGTTGTAACGTGTTTTTGTTTGTTCGCTCCGTCGACTGAGCATTAGTTTAATAGTAACTGCATTTCAATTGTGTTTACATATTTTGTTATGTATTTAATAATTGGAAGGCTGAGTCGACAAAGTCTGTGTAAAAAAAAACTTCGGCATAATTCTTCTCTGTTTTATTGTCCGATACACATTCGAATATAAATATATATTTGTTTGGCGATGGCATATAATTTTAATGTCAGAAAACTTATACATTAAAACCGAATTCATTTGATCCAATAATAATTCGTGTAACCTTTGTTGAAGCCGAAGTTCAAACACACAACAACCGTTTAATACAAACCCAATTAAAATGACAATTGGATTCTCGATTGCTTTTCTATTCTATACCTTTTCTCTTGTATTTTCTATATAGGTCAAGTGACCAAAAATTGTCAATGCAACATTTAATATTTCAATTATTGCTGATGTTTAGTGAAAATTAATTGTTGTGACTTATGGATAAATATATTTTGACTGTTTATTTTTCTTGCTGTATTTGGTTATGGTTGGTACATTCTGTTTGTTTTGCTTTTAACTAGTTTTGGGAAGTTTTTTCATCTTTTGTGTGACGTATATTTAAGCTATAAATCTAGCTTAAATATATTAAATATAATTTTAACCTAAATGCAACATACATTTTTAATTATTTCCATTCTATTGCTATGTCAAGTTAAATTCTAAACAATTCCTAATATTTATTTCATTTCTATTGAAAAATGTGTCCACTTTCTATTTGATAATCGTAACTCTCGGTTTAATATATTTTAAGCTTTCGTATGAACTTCTGCGACATTCTAATAGAGCCTCGTTCACCAACTCGCTTCACTTCCACTCCATCATCATGGTATCATGTATTTCGAACTTTTCCGCCATTTTTCGCTTAATTGCTTCGATTTCATTTTCGGCTTATGATGATTAAATCAT
>JAWNNR010001049.1:0-13801 GCA_035044725.1 Scaptomyza caliginosa | reverse complement strand
ACCCTAACCCTAACCCTAACCCTAACCCTAACCCTAACCCTAACCCTAACCCTAACCCTAACCCTAACCCTAACCCTAACCCTAACCCTAACCCTAACCCTAACCCTAACCCTAACCCTAACCCTAACCCTAACCCTAACCCTAACCCTAACCCTAACCCTAACCCTAACCCTAACCCTAACCCTAACCCTAACCCTAACCCTAACCCTAACCCTAACCCTAACCCTAACCCCTAACCCTAACCCTAACCCTAACCCTAACCCTAACCCTAACCCTAACCCTAACCCTAACCCTAACCCTAACCCTAACCCTAACCCTAACCCTAACCCTAACCCTAACCCTAACCCTAACCCTAACCCTAACCCTAACCCTAACCCTAACCCTAACCCTAACCCTAACCCTAACCCTAACCCTAACCCTAACCCTAACCCTAACCCTAACCCTAACCCTAACCCTAACCCGGTGAACCCTAACCCTAACCCTAACCCTAACCCTAATGACGACGTGTGTATGATGACACGGCAGCGTTGGGGCTCAGCGCGAGCGGGAGGAAGACCGTGTTGAGGCTGGTGGTGGGAGTGAGAGAGAGAAAGACAGACCAAGTGTCAGCTCAGTGAACAGTGAGCGTTGATGGACAGGAAGAGAACGCAGTCTCACCCTCTCCGTATCTCACATGAGTGCGTGCTGTTAGAGAGCTTGTTCCAGCTAGAGTGCGGAATTGTCATAAGATGATAGAAGAGTGAGATGCTCATCTTAGACTCACCTAACAAAGGAAGCGCGATGAGCTATGTTATGTTGAAGAGCATCCATGTCCATCATCATCTCCTGTCATATGAGGCTCTCTGGTCCTGCACAGCTGTCCATTGCTCTACGTTGCATAATCATTCACAAATTGAATGATTACGGGAAAGCAGTATCAAAACTGATCAAGTTGGAGATAACCCTCGTATGATGAAGCAGTACATGAATGAACACTGAACCTAGACAAACGAATGCTAACTGACGGGACACATGGGATATGCAGGGTAAGCCCACCTGTATGTGCGTACCCCACCGTCTAGATCGACACAGAAATAGGAGGACAGAGCAATAGACGATCAGAAGCACATGTAGAAGAGAGAGACAGAGAGCATCAGCTGAAAACTAGAAAGTGACAACAGAACAGCCTAGACGTAACGCATGTAAAAGCAACTCGACAGTGTAAAACTTGGAGCAGTTCTCTCCTTAATTGTTCATGGTCAGCCAACGTGGTTAAATGTTGGAAACAGAATCAAGAGACCATTAAATGCGATGGAGGAAAATGAAAACAGGCCAGCCTCACGTAGGAACGCAAACCGGGAAGGTGGAGAGTGGAGAAAGAAGCTGGAAGCTCTGTGTACGCTGCGCGAAGCCTGTGAACGTAACCTCGGCGTAAAACCGCGTGAGTGCGCAAAAGAAGGGTGGATGCCTGTGTGGAAGGTGGAGGGAATAGAGAGATATTGCATGGGTTAGAGCGTACTGAGCCACTTCTGTGTCTGTAACTCCTTGTGTCCCACTCTCTTTGCGTTTATCTGTACTGCTCGATTAGTGCGAGCTTTGCTAGTGTTGCTCAAGTGCATATGTGTGTATACACGATTATGCATTGTACACAGACGAAGAGTGAATATGCCTCATGCGGCGCAGCATATCAAATGAGAAGAAGGGTGAGGTAACAACAATCGCTACGTACGCATCGTGTGCCTTTGTGGTGTTGTGTAATCAAAGCATGATACTGAAACAGAATGAAAACGAAAACGCTAAAACAAAAAGAAGAAATCGTGAAAAACAAAAACGGGGAGGAATGAATAATGTAGTGTCTAGTCTCACTGAAAGGAGGAGGAGAGTGGTGAGTGTTGACGATGACGGAGAACGGAGCGCGACGTCACTGTAAAGCTCGTGGAAACTACGAGGGAAAAGAGAATAACCCCATAAAAGGAAGGAGATGTGACAACGCAATTGAAACACATCAGTTGATAGCTAAGCTGCCCTTCACAACACAAGCGCTGGTTGCTTGGAAGAGAGACTATGAGCCAGCGATGAGAACAGAAGTAACGGTCGTTGTACGCGTGTCTCTGTGTGTTGACAAAACGGCACAAACTATAATGACTATTCATAACGTACTGAAGGAAGAAGATTATTGAAAAGCAGGAAATGATGATGGAACCAGTAAAGAAAGAAGAAGTCGAAAGGATAAACGTTGAAATGGACAGAGTATCAACAACTAATGAGATTGAGAGAGGATCTGAGAGAGATTGGAGAAACTAGTGGAAACAGAAGAATCCCCCTGCTGACACGCGAGGATCAGAGTATCTCTGTCTCGTTCTGATAATGATTGAAGTCGAGTATTATAGGCATCACTGGTACGATCCTAAAGACCTTAGCGACGAAGCAAGCAAAGTATGATGATGAAAAAGAAAGAAAGCAAGAACATGAAAAACACAATAGAGACAAGTAGCAATTTGGGAGTGTGGATGTTCTTGAAGGCTGTCCACGACGTCAGGTGGGAGCAGTAGACCATCTCTCTTGTAGCGTATCACCTTTTAAAGCCAACACAGTAAAACAAACGAGGATGACCCGAAACAGGATGAGCATAAACGAAAGAATTGAAAGGAAAGAAAAAAGTGAAAACGTGAGAGAAAATGTGTGAATATAGATCAAAAAAGTGGACGCGACGCATTATAATTGTACACTGTCTAATTATAGGGCAAGAAAACAGCAATTGAATGTGCATCAACTACGATGTGGCGAGAGGCGTCGTGTGTTGCTGGTTTGGATGACATCCGAAGAGCCGCACCTCGTATCTAGAGCAACGCACATGCGAGGCCTCAGGAAAGAGTGCAAAGTGTACGGCCGGACGCCCTTTGATGATAGAAGAATCCCATCTAAAGTAGCGACAGGGAGAGGATACGGCCTCCTTGCTCATTATAGATAGAGTACTTCGGGTGTTTGCACTTGTAAGGAGGGTTACATCCTTTGTGGCCCCAAGAATGGCCATTTGCCCCCCCCCCCCCACACGCCTAAGCAGAAAGCCTCCCAAACGAGAACCGAGGGAGCCGCCCACCTACATCCGTAAGACTGGAAAGCAATGAGATGGTTTAAAGAGCACAGCATTCTTTATCTCTTGAACCACACAATCATCGCAGCACATACTCTCCTTGTTGGCTTCGCACCACTCAGCATCAAAACGCCGCACAGTCTTTGGTTGGGTGACGAGCTGTATTTGTTTATACAGGTTGAATAAAGGATAGTGAGAGCACGGTGTCGCTGCGTGTCTCAGCACTTGAATGGAGAGGTGTTGATTTCAGTTCACTCAGCACGGCACTCTCACAGAAAACAGAGTAACGATTAAGGAGGAGGTAAACGTTAAAAAAGACTGGAGCAGGATGAAACACAATCAAAAATAACTAGAAAACAAATAGCAAAAGAGTAACTATTATCAACGGTAACCCAAAAAGTATATATAAACATTACTGTTAAGAACAGGCACGGCCACGAGCAGCGCTGTAAGGCTGGGCTATAAAGGCCTTACAACACTCCACCTGCCTTTATGGCACGCTTTCGTGACGCTCTGAACGTTGCCAGAGTTTTTAGTTGAGCGCACCGCCGCCTCGGAGGTGATCTCTGTGCGCACGTTCTGCACATACATGCGCAGGTCAGCGGGGCCGTGCGCAAAGCGGCAGTACACATGGTACGAGCAATAGTCCTTTGCCTGAAAGGTCTTGCAGATGCGAGTCTTGTAATGATTCGCCATGACATCGTCACTCGGTACGTCATTTGGGGGCGTGGAAACGCGTTCGCTTGCCGTTGGGGTGGCGATATACGGCTTAGGCAACGGGCCGGCGTCTTCATTACGGGCATAAGGTACGGATCATGCCGGGTGGTGCGGGCGGCTCTTGGACGGGTAGCACTGCATAGAGGCATGGCGAAAGCGATCTGATGCTAGAAACTCAACAGGAAAAGAATAGCATTGCTGCGCTCAAAAGCATCGCCCTATGGGAAACGTTGAAGAGAAACGTCCTCAGTTGCGTTAGCAGCGATGTGCTCCCACGAAGAACTGAAAACGATACCGACTTCCAAGGAGTTAGAGTTGAGGAAAGCTGAACAAAGGAAAAGGAACAGTAGTGTTATTGTACAAAGAGCCTGTTGTCACGCTCCGCACTCCCTCAGCTGTGAGTGTATTCTATATTGCACTCCTCCGTGCAGAAACTGAAGTACTGCCATAACGTCTTTCATTTCTTTTCATTTTGTTGTCAGGTGCCAATTGGAGCACTGGGTTTACAGTGGCTTTTTACACAGAGCGATGATGAGAATACCATTCACTCAAGAGGTACGGTAGTGGTTGGTGTACGTGTCTCCGAGCTGAAATACATAGGTAGATTTGAAAACAGTCAACGGAAGAAATCATGGAGGAAAAAACGGGTAGAAAAAGTACCAAAACAGTCTCCACTAGCGAGATGTAAAAGAAATGGAATAGAAAAGGCATAACTGAACTGGAAATGGAGGAAGGAGAGGTAGAACACAGAGGAGGAAACGTATGTCAAGAAACTCAAAGTGAAAGACAGAAGGGCAGAAAATGACGGTCGAAGGAATGAGGAAGCCGAAGAAAGCTAGCCGATACGACGTTCTGAAGAGGGAGTACAACAGTCAGAGTGCGCCCAGCACAGCTCAAACTTCCGTTGAAGCAGAGACTTACAGAGAGCAGGAGAGAAACAAAGATGTTGGGTAAGCCAATCTGTGGCACGCACCAGCGATTGTGGAAGTGGATGTGGAGAATCAGTAATCCACGTCCGCATCGGTTAGCTCCTCGTCTCTAGGGCAAGTCAAGAACTTACTTCGACGCTACAGACATCGCACAGTGAGAGTTGGGTAACTGTGCTACGTTACGAAAAATGAAAATGCTTCCCGGACCGGTGTGCACCACTTTCCCCTCTTGACGATAGAAGCGTCGCATGGAGGACGACGAGGCACGACTGGTTGACAGTGGTTGTTAACTAAGCACCTCGACAGCCGTCCACGACGTCTTCACAAAGCCACCATGGTGGCAGACGAGGACGTCAATGGCGGCCATTGTGGCGTATCCCTAGGTGGAAAAAGAAGAGAGAACAATAGAATATGTTCAACTCAAAACAACGGTGATACTGAAGAGGGGGTTGAGGAGAGAAACAATGATCAAACAGGGAAGAGGGATACAGAAAGCACATCATCATTTTGAAAAGAGCCGCGCAAGAAGACCTTACCACCACACCCTCCTTCCGAGAGGAGGAGAGAAGGAGAGGGCAGGGCCCATAGGCGGATGTGGCGGAGCAACGATGAAAGATGGGTCCTCCAAGCCTTTTAACGGGCACGCATCGGTTATCTCATCATCCTTGAGACTAAACAAAGAGAGTAACACAACATGCATTGCGCCTAACCTCGACCCGATATAAAGCACGAAATGGTTGCAGTGGTAATGCCCCAAACCACGCCTCTTTTTGATTTGCCACCCCCCATCCTCCGAGTCATGCACAAAGAAAGGAACCGTAATAGTGAGTGAAAGGGGATCTTTTCTGAGCGCGGCTACGATCAGCCGCAAGGGAGTGCCTCGGCGGAAAGGAAACGGGGTCACGATGTGGCCTAGCGGCTGTCGCTTGGGGCAACGCCAACCGAGTCTCCCTGGACGCAGAGAGAAAGCCCCTGCCCCCAGCCCGCATGCGACAGCAACGCAAACGCCTCAGCGATTTGGAAAGAAAATGGCAACGCGTGGATGGTATACTTCTTCGCATTAAGCACGTCGCCCATTTCAATCTTTGCCAACCTACCTTTGTGGACTGTGCTTGATGTGTTGAAATAGTCAGAAAACAACACGCAGGCATCGCCCCTCACGTTCTACGCGATAAGTGTGCCAAGGTGATGCACAGCGCCGTGACCCCCACCCCAAAAGGCTTGCTGACAAAGGAAAAGGAAGAATGCTAGGAGAGTTGGCAGCACACAATGAAGATGGGATGAATGAGCGCGATGGTGCCTGACAGCAATAGAGCATTGGAGATGCCGTGCCATTGGATAAAGAACGGAAGCGCACTTTTCACAAAGCAGGATCTGTCGAAGCGAGCAGCGTGCTGTGTGGCACTTGCAGGGAAGAGGAGAAACGCCGGTAGGATCAACCGCCGACAGTCACAACGCTCGCAAGGAATATGCGTACATTCTGAGACGGCATACACGTGACATGCCGCCGTACGTATGTGGAGTTGAATGTACAGTAGCGATGGCACTTGCTCACCTTGCAGTCGCATCACGGTTGGCAAATCTCAGAGGCTCTCGTGCACTAATGATCAGTTTGGCCGTTGGTCCAGGCCAGCAAACCCACGCACCGATGACCCAGAAACGAGGACCATCCGTAGTTTTGTTGCATTGGCTAAGCCCTCCACACTATGAAGTGCCCGACAGCCCGTTGCAAGCACGTACAAAAGCTCTGCATAGTTGACGAGGGCATCAAGGCGCGTGATAAAGGGACCAGCGACTCACATCAAGCCACTCCAGCTTCCTTGTGTTTTGGAGACCATCCAGACTACGCAGTTTACGACACCCGTCGACCACCACCCTCGTGAGCTCTGTGCAGCTGGAAAAGGCAGCCAGGTTCGCGAGTTATGGACAACGGTACAGAGAGACTACCTTGAGCTTTGTTGTACTTTGAAGGCTGCCTAAATCAAGCAGCGCGGTGCAGCCACCAGCTTCCACCTTTCTTAGCTCCTTGCAGTTGGAGAGGGCACTGAAGCTCGCGAGTGATGGACAGTTGCTCACATCAAGCCACTCCAACTCCGTTGCGTTCTGCAGCCCGTCCAAAGAACGTAGATTCACGCATCCAACGGCACGCAGAGTCATAAGCTCAGTGCAGTTGAAAAGAGCACTGAGGCTTGTGAGTGATGGACAGTTGGAAACATCGACCACTTGAAGCTTCGTTGCATCCTCGAGTCTGTCCCGAACAAGTAGATTATCGCACCTATTGGCTTCCAGCCTAAGCAGTTCCTCGCAGTTGGAAAGTGCAGCCAGGCTCGTGAGTGATGGGCAATCACAAAGAGAGACCTCCTGGAGCTTTGCTGCGCTTTGGAGTGCCGCAACGATCAAGGGGTGTGGCACAGCCATTCGCCTTCAGTTTTATGAGCTCTTTGCAATTCGAGAGAGCACTAAGGCATATGAGTGAGGGACACTTGCTCACGTTGATCTCCCGCAGCATCGGTGCATTTTGGAGGCCATCTAGATCACACAGCTTAGTGCATCCGCTGGCTACCACTTTTGTAAGCTTGTGCAGTTGGAAAGAGCGGCAGCGCTTGGGAGTGTTTTACAGTAGGAAAGGTCAATCGACTGCAGGCTGACTGAGTTCATCAGGCCACTCAGACCGTTGAGGACGTCGCAATGAGGGGCAGCAAAGCGCTGAGGCCCGGTACGAACTGGAAAGACCGTCAAAACTTGTGGAGCTTCGACACTCAGCGACACCAAGGTCTCGCAGTGCTTCTGCCGTGTGCACCCCATCCAGATCGTGAAGGGCAGTGCAGCGACTTGCATCCACACGCACGAGCGCAGTGCAGTTGGCAGGGGCGGTCAGGCTTGTGAGCCTTCCACAATAATGCGCATCCAGGACTTGCAGTTGCACCGCATTCCTCAAGCCATCCAAGCTTTCGAGAGCATTGCAGTACCTTATGGAAGTGTTCTTGAGTTCGGTGCTGTTGGCGAAGGCACCGGTGTCAGTGGTTTGCAAGCATCCAATTATGTCAATCTCTTGAAGCCACACAGCGTTTTCAACGGCGTGCAGAGATTGAAGGGAGAGGCAATCGCTCGCCACGAACTTACGACGATTGAGGCAGCTGGAAAGAGCTTCAACGTCAATGGCGGCAACAATACTGATGTCGAGTGTTTCCAGCATGCGCGCGCTCTCCAGGTCATTCGTAGTTGAGAGGTTCCCACAAACACTGACGTTCAAGTGCTCAAGTGCGTCACACTGAGGATGCTGCTCGGTCGACTCGTCAGCTCTCAGCCAGAGATTTTGAAGCTCTCAAGTAAAAGAGGGTGGTCTAGCTCCGGAGGATGCGGGGGGAAGTTTACACTGATCACGGACAGAGCTCACTAGGGTGAGCAAGAGTAGATCACACCAATGTCACGCACTGCGCTGGCCAGAAGAGAAAGCTCTCGCAGACAGCGCAGTCTGGCAGTGGGAAGCTAGGAGGCCTCGCCAAAACAGTAGAGCAGTCTCAGCCGTGACAGCATTTGACAGCTTCCGACACCATCTAGGCTCGCGACACGGCGGCTTGTCAGCGAAAGCTTCGTCAAGTTTCGCAGTGATGAGAGAAGTGCAACTGTGCCAAGTCCAATAGAGCCTGTCAGCGCCAGTTCCTGTAGATTCGCACAGTTGCCGACCCAATCCAGCGGAAAAGTCGGCGCAATGGTCTTCACCAGCCTCAGAACGCGCAGCGGGAACTGGAAAATGAGTGGACGCTGGAGAAATCGCTCTCGCATTCCTCACAAGCTGAGAACTCCAAGGCCTTGCAGCACTTCCCAGTTCGCTCCTGCGTCGAAGGTGCACTTCTGATACGGTGAGAAGTTCGCGGTCAGCTCAACAGGCGTGCCTCCCAGCTCGACTGGAAGAACAACACTCATGTAGGACACGTCCGGATCGGCCAAAGAAAGAGGCACTCGTGGCTTGCTGCGACTAAGCCACTAAACAGGATAGTCAGTGTTTTCTGACACCGTCACTCTCCTCAGAATGCGGTGTGTTCGCCGAGAGTAGTCGCCATCTGGCAAAGACCAGTCTTCCTTAGTCTCGCTTGAAACAATGCGCGAAATACTCGCTTGTTTCCCATTACAGTTGTAGAATTTGAGGCCTTCGGCGCTGCGTTCCAATGCCATCCGAGCCGAAGAGCTGGCAGCAGCAAACGCCAGTCGAACTTCATTTCTCTCCCAGCTGCGAGGAAGCGACTCCGCAATCAGAATCAGGGCTGCTGGCGAGAGAGGCATTGAGAAAGAATGCTCCAAACAGTTGAGGGATGGCGACTTGTGGCGACAAAGACGTGCAGTTGTGAAGGGAGTGTCTGAGTTAGCAGTTGAGTCGACTTCTTTGGGGTTGAGGTAAGACCGTAGGGGCAGAGAAGGTGAGGGGAAGGAAGTGGAGGGCCGGTTTGTAGCTCACATTGGACAGTGTGGACATGTACGGCAGAGGGAGCTAGACATGGCAGCACCAGAGGTGGAGTGCGGAGTCATTGCATGATTCCTCACAGCGCATTCCACCTTCGCAATGGCCAAGGTGCGCTTGAGTGGCAACAACAGTGCCTGCTTGGCCTTTCAGCTAGACAGTGGCCAGTACTCCGTTCTGACCTCGTGCCCTGTTCAACTCGTTATTGTCGCTTACTGTTTTTCTTTGCTTTGCGCTGGCCCAGGCGTTGTCTTCTCCGCCCTCGTTCCCGCCTCCCGCGGTACTCAAGGTAAGAGAAGAGCTCCTGTGACATGTGAGCCCGAAGGCATTTGTCCGAACAGAGAAAACGAAAAGGAAGGCAGCACCTAAAGGGAATAGTCGGGAGAGTCGGGAAAAGGCAGCGCGAGAGGACAGCGGCGAAATGAGCGACGGTTTTGGCGCTGCGTTGGGAAAAACACTGATGCAAACGGGAGACGCTTGCACGAGAAATGACAATATCCGGGAAGAAGCGAGAGAGGGATCGTAAAGGAAAGAGACAGCTACTGGAGAGCTCACTGGAAAGCCAGAGCGGGTCGTTTTGTTTGATCCTCCTCTGCAGGAAAGGAAAGAAGGAAGACTAAAGACGGCGTCAACGCGGGGCTTTCATTCCCCAGCCACTTCTACGATCCAGGAAAAACTCTCTCACGCCCGTACCCACAACAGCGGCACGCCGCTGCCGCGATGGTCAGTTGCATTCACGTGTCACTCGGAAATGCTAGCTTCATCGCTGCCAGCTCAAGGTGTGCGCGCACCTCTCCTGAGCGGTCACGACGCATACAAGCCGAAAACACCGTGGGCAGTTGACGTTGAAGACGAGAGAAGGCAGTGTTTTGCCCAGAAAACGAAACATGCAAGGCAAGACAAAGGAAAGAGGAAACTGGAAAGATTGGGACATATATCAAGCTGCACGTGGGGGAAGAAAAGAGGGAAAGGAGAGGGAAGGAGAAGGAAAGAAACAGCTCTTGATGTGAGCAACTTCTCCGGACAGGATGTCAAGGAATACTGAAAAACAAAAAGATGATCAATGAACAGGGAGGTCATCAGTCCCTTGAGACACTGCTAACTCACCAAGGCACGCGCGATCCAGCAGAGTGGGCTCGGCCGCCTCACACCTGGTCATCTATTCCGGCTCGTCAGAGAAAGGGCCTCCCCTCGCAGAGGGAGAGTCGTGAGAAGAGCGGCGGCTGACAGGTCAAGAGCCGTGGACAGAACAGGAGAAAGCCAAGGACACGAAAATGGAGGGCGGGAAAAAACTCAATTCTTATAATTGAGAGAGAAGGATGGTGAGAGGCGAAAACTGAGGTATTGGAAACGGGGATAATGATGGTTGTCCAGCAGTAGTAGGGAATAAATGAACTATAAGGAAGAGAGAGGGAGAGAAAACAATAAAGGCAAACTGATGATGGGAAGAAATAAACGATTAGTAAAATGACCAGCACTGGTGAGAAGAGGAAGAAAAGAGCAGCTTAGGTGTTTAGGGAGAAAAGGTGGTTGCTGCCATTCAACTCCGGATCCTCTCGTTTTTCAGCGGGGGTTATGCTTCACTTGAGGGGCCCCCGCACCAGAGCTACGGTTAAAATGGTAGTTTGGTCAGAGCCGAGGGCAAAGTCAGGAAATGAGGAAAAAAGAGAAAAGTGAATCCCAGACAGTCGCCGCGGCACTGGACAGCAGCCCGTCTCGCACGCTGGCATGAAACAGGCTGCTATGGGTCAAAGTGCGGCGGCTGAGTTTGATCACTTGGCTCATCGATTAGCCGCTCGTAGGGCAGGCGTTGGCCGTCGCACAGTTGCTCGCCTTCACCGCGGCGTCAGCCGTGACGCTGCTCTTGCCGCGCCACGCGGTGGGGAGGCAGCCGCAGAAGCTGTTGTTCTCGAGCTGAATTTGCGCGTACACGGTCATTGTGTTGCCCCACACCTCAGGGATGGAGCCGGTCAGCTTGTTGTTGCTCAAGCGCATCGCGTTCATCTTCGTGAGCGCCGCGTACGATGCCGGCAGCGTGCCCGTGAAGGCGTTGTTCGCAAGGTTGAGCGTGAAGAGGCTCGTCATGCCGCTCCAGCTCGCGGGCAGCTCGCCGCCGAGGCCGCTGTCGCGGGCAGCGAAGATCCTGAGGTTCGACAGAGCGCCCCAGCTGGCCGGCAGGGTGCCAATGACGCCAGTGCTCCCGCTGAAGCCAATGTTACGCACGCGCACATCGGAGCCGACGGTGCCAGCCGGAAGCTCAGGCAGACTGCCGACAAGGTCCTTGTCCACGAGGTCCACGCCCACGAGACTCCGAGAGGCGTACGTAGTGCAGTCCACGTAGTCCCAGTCGCAGAAGTTCGGGCACGTCCACAGCTCCTTCAGCGACGGGAACGCGTCGCGAATCGCGGTGAGGTAAGAAAGGGTCGCGCTGTACTGCGTCGTCGTGAGCGGGCCGCTGTACGTGGTGCAGTTGTTGCTGTTGCTGCTGGAGCTGGCGCTTGGCGTACGGCTGGGAGTAGGGTTAGGAACTGAGCAGGCGTTCGCCGTCGCACAGTCACTCGTCGTCACCGCGGCGGATCGGCAATGATGCAGACGGTAGCTGCGCCATTCGCGGTCGGGAGGCAGCCGCAGAAGTTGTTGTCCCAGAACTTGATCTCAGCAATACTTGCTCATGCCGGCGACCCACGACTGCGGGATGGAGCCAGTCAGCTGGTTGTCGTTCAAGCGCAGCATCTCCATGCTCGACATGCCCTTCCACGAGTCGGGCAGCGTGCCAGTGAAGCCAGCGCTTCCGAGGTTCAGCATGATGAGACTCGTCATGCCGCTCCAGCTCGCGGGCAGCGTGCCGCTCACGCTGCGTGTTGCGCGCACCGAAGTTCTCGAGGTTCGTCAGGCTGCCCCAGCTCGCCGGCAGGGTGCCGGTGATGCCGCTGTTCTCGCTCACACCGATGTTGCGCACGCGCACGTCGGAGCCGACGGTGCCAGCCGGAAGCTCAGGGAGACTGCCGACAAGGTCCTTGTTCCGCGAGATCCACGGCCACGAGGCGCTCAGAGGCGTACAGTGTTGCAGTCCACCCAGGTCCAGTCGCAGAAATTCGTCGCACGTCCACAGCTCCTTCAGCTTCGGGATGGTGTCACGGAAGGCACCGAGGTAGGCCGCCGTCGCGCTGTACTCGGCGGCGGTGAGAGGACCGTTGTACTTGGTGCACTCGGTGTTGACGACAGGGCAGGCGTTCAGGGTGTCGCAAGTGCTGGCAACCAGCTTCTGGTCAACAATGATCCCAGCCTGGTTGTGCCACGCGCCCGGGAGGCAGCCGCAGAAGCTTGTTGTTCGACGCACGGAGGCTCACAATCCCTGGCATGCCGTCCACCCACGACTGCGGGATCGAGCCAGTGAGGTCGTTGTCGTTGAAGCGCAGCTTCCGCATGCTCGTCATGCCCTTCCACGAGTCGGGCAGCGTGCCGCTCAGACTGGCGTTGCCCATGTTCAGCATGTACAGGTTCGACAGGGCTCCCCAGCTCGCGGGCAGCGTGCCGGTCACATGGGTGTTGCGTGCGCCGAAGTTCTCGAGGTTCGTCAGGCTGCCCCAGCTCGCCGGCAGCGTGCCGGTCATGCCGGGGTTCTCGCTGACGCCGATGTTGCGCACGCGCACATCAGTAGCCGACCACGCCGGACGGGAGCTCAGGGAGGCTGCCGGTGAGGTGCTTGTCGGCCAGGTTGATGCCAACCAGCGCGAGCGAGCTCCAGTTCTTGCAGTCCACCCACTGCCAGCTGCAGAAGTTCGGGCAGTTCCAGATCATCTTCAGCGCAGGGATCGTCTGCTTCCAGGCGGCAAGGAAGTCGTGGGTCGCGGTGAACTGTGCGGTCGAGAGCGGGCCCTGGTACGCGTTGCAGTCGAACTCGGCGAAGGGGCAGGTGTTGTTCTCCCAGCAGAACTCCGAGCGGACGCTGCTGTCAACGCTCACGCCGTCCTTGTGGATCCACGGAACAGGGAGGCAGCCGCAGAGGTAGTTGGACTCGAGGCTCAGCTGGTTCAGCTTCTTCATGCCGGAGACCCAGTCCGTCGGGATGGAGCCGATGAGCTCGTTGCCGTTGATGCGGAGCGTGCCCATCTGCGTCAGCGCCTTCCATGCGTTCGGCAGCGTGCCACCGAGGTTGGCGTTTCCGAGGTTCAGCATGGTCAGGCTCGTCATGCCGCTCCAGCTCGCGGGCAGCGTGCCGCCCACATTGCGTGCTGCGCGCAGCCGAAGATCTCGAGGTTCGTCAGGCTGCCCCAGCTCGCCGGCAGCGTGCCGGTAATGCCGCTGTTGCTCGCTCACGACCGATGTTCGCGCACGCGCACGTCGGAGCCGACGACGCCGCACGGGAGCTCAGGCAGGCTGCCGACGAGGTCCTTGTTCGCGAGGTCCACAGACACAAGGCGCTCAGAAGCGTACGTAGTGCAGTCCACGTCAGGTCCAGTCGCAGAAGTTGTCGCACGTCCACTGCTCCTTCAGCTTCGGGATGGTGTCACGGAAGGCACCGAGGTAGGCCGCCGTCGCGCGGTACTCGGCGTTGGAGAGGGGGCCAGTGTACGTGGTGCACGACTGAGCGCTCGCAAGCACGCTCGCGAGTGCCACCAC